>JBBIGA010051300.1:0-12867 GCA_037576975.1 Alestes dentex
GAGAGAGAGAGACGGGAGGAGAGCAGGAGCGAGGGAGAGAGAGAGAGAGAGACGGGAGGAGAGCAGGAGCGAGGGAGAGAGAGAGAGAGACGGGAGGAGAGCAGGAGCGAGGGAGAGAGAGAGAGAGAGAGAGACAGAGAAAGACAGAGTTGGGGAAGGGAGAGAGAGAGAATGAGGGAGAAAGATAGATGGATAGATGGATTAGAGAAAGATAAAGACAGACAGATAGAGCAAGAAAGACGGATAAAGACAGAGAGAGGGGGAAGGGAGAGAGAGAGAGAGAGAAGAAAGATAGACAGAGATCGAGAGAGAGACAGACAGAGAAAGACAGAGAGTTGGGGAAGGGAGTTAGAGAGAATGAAGGAGAAAGATAGATGGATAGCTACAGAGAGAGAGAATGAAAGATAGAAAGTGAGACAGAGAGAGACAAAGAGAGATGCAGAAGGAGAAAGATAATGGGGGAAGGGAGAGAGAAAGACAAAGATAGACTGATGGAGAAAGAGAGAGGGGGGAGACAGAAAGATAGAGAGAAAAATAGAGACAGAAAGAGAAAGAGAGAGAGAGAAAAGAAAGACAGACAGAGATTGAAAGAGAGAGACAGACAGAGAAAGACAGAGAGAGGGGGGAGGGAGAGAGAGAGAGAGAGAAAGAGAAAGAGAGAGAAAGATAGAGAGTAAGAAGGAAATATAGATAGAACAAAAGACGTAGAGAGAGAGAGAGAGAGGCATTTACAGAGCTGTTGCGACACCATTCTCATTTTGTTCTCCTCTATTGTTTTACTCATTTTTAGAAAACCTTTGCTAATCCTGTGTGTCCGTCTCGGACAGAACACGGCCTCCTGTTTCAGTCCAGCACTCTTGGAGGGCTTCTTAATCAGCCGGGCTGAATCAGGTGTGTGAGAGGAGCGACATGATGGCCACGGTGCTGCAGGACTGGGTCTCAGTAACTGAATAGGGCATTACAGTAAACAATTACGTTAAGCAAGAACAGAGACCATGCAGCAACTGTGCTAATTAAACTCTCCTTCCATAGTGTGTGTGTGTGTGAGAGAGAGAGGAAAGACTGTTTCAGCAATTATACTAATTAGACTCTCTTCCCACTGTGAGTGTGAGGTAAAGACTCACAGTGAAAGAATGTGAAAGAGAAAGAATAAGAGAGGAAGGGAAAGAGAGGCAGGTTGGTCATAAGTGACGGTGCCACGAGACACATGTCTGCGTGTGTGTGTGTGTGTCTGTGTGCGTGTGTGTGTGTGTGTGCCTTGTCATCATAAATAATGTAGAGAGAGAACAAACAGTTGCACAATAGCAGAGACCAGCTCAGACACTACTAACAAATGACAGTCAAGCAGGCCAGGAGACGAGCACAGTTAAAGGGCCTGTTTGACGATCAGTTGAATTTAAGTAGTAAATCAGTCAAGGCATGTTTGGTGTCTAAATTTTGCTTTCATAGTTTAGTACTGGCCAGCAATCAGTTATCATCTAGCCAATCTAGCCAGTAGATATATATATATATTTATATACTAAATGTATTTTTATTTATTTTTATTTTTAATTTTAATTTATTTGTATTTATTTTTATCCTGCTTTTTATCATTATATAATTATTCTATTTATTACTTATTTTAATTATTTTGTTTTATATATGTTTGTGTGTGTGAGCTCTTTTTCATCCCATCAGAAACTGAATCAGGAGTGAAGCTGCTGGAATACAGCACATAGAAAAGCTGCTACACAAACACTACTGCACTCACAACACATATGGGGCGTTTCTTATTTTTTACACAGCTCACACTGCAATAGTTCTGAAAAGAATAGCAACCTGTGCATTTTACACACACACACACACACTGCCACAAATTGTACAGTGAACAGTAAAAAAGGGAAAAGTGGTCTCTTATTTTTTTACATGGCTGTATATATATATATATATATATATATATATATATATAAACAAGCCTGCTATATTTTATAGCTTCATAGCTTCTATGTTCACACCTCCCCAATGGAAGTTGCAAATCATTTTATGGAAATTGCCAATAATATTCTTAATTTTAATGCTATTTAATGTTGCAAGATTTTTTTTTCAAGGAATGTTGACCTCTTACTACCAATCTATTCAATAAGAACTGTACATACGATTGCATTTAGTATGACAGTGCTGATATGTCAGTGTGTCTTAAATGCTTAAAAGTACTGAAGAGCAGACAGAAAGACTTTCCCACGCAATAAGCCAATGCCAGTAAATCACACTGAATCTGGTTGGTGTTTCCATGCCAAAGCTGAAGCCACAGTCTATCCTCCCCCTAAGCTGCAGCGTTTGTTCTGAGCGATCATTCCTGTCAGGATTAACAGCATCAGGGCAGCGTCTGCCCTGGGCTTTCTGATGGACGAGCTCAGCCCGTCCAAATCAACAGGGAAACTGTTTACTGTCACTGGTTTATTGGGCTGAGCAAAGAAACTGGGGTTGGCTGTTTAAGGACACACACATACACACACACACACACACACACATACACACGCACATACACACACACACACATATGCTTTAAAAGCAAGAGCACACACATGTTCCAATAAGCTTTACAGATACAGAACAGTTTAGCTGACAGACTAAAAAGGGAAGAAATATTTCTCAAAGAGAAGAGAAGAGAGGAGAAATGAAGAGAAGAGACAAAAGGAAAAGAGAAGAAAAGAGAAGAAAAGAAAAGAGAAGAAAAGACAAAAGAGAGGAGAAGAAAAGAGAAGAGAAGAGATAAACAGAACAAAGATGGAGACAGAAAGACACAAAAGCGAAGAGAAGAGAAGTGAAGTGAAGAGGAAGAAGCAAAAGAAAAACAAGAAAGAAGAAGAGAGAAAATGAGCAAAACAGAACAGAAGGACAGAAACAAAGAAAAGAAACGAGCTGGAAGGGCTGGACGTGAGGGTGACATTAAGGACAGGTCGAAGTTGAATGGTGGAGTAGAATGATTGAACTGAATACACTTGCAGCGCTCATTATAGCACTGAAATTGCTCTTAGCCCTGAAGCCCCCCCTCCCCTCCCCTCCCCTCCCCCCACATTCTTTCATGGCTTTGTATGTGGTTCAGGTTTGTCCTGTTGGAACACCACACAGATGTTAGCCTGCATGACCTCATCACCTGCATTTAGCTTGAGAGCTAGACTGGACAGAACAGAGTTCATTGAGAAACGCCACCAGGTCATTGTTATCCCTCAGGCCCCAATTACAATATGGACTCAGCATAATCAGCATGTTGCAACCCGTCTTCTTTGAAGTGCTACAGACATCAAGGCTGTTTAGCATGTGCTCATTTCAGTGAATGCCAATCAGCAGGTTTTAATTTTGATCTGTATAAAATATGATTACATGACAAGGCCTTTTCTGTACATACATAAGTCTGCTATATATATTAGCTTCATAGCATTTAAAGCATTCAAATGGAAGTTGCAAGTCATTTTATAGAAACTGCAAATAATCTTCTTCATTTTAATGCTATTTAAGGCAGCAAGATTTTTTTTCAAGAAATGTTGACCCCTTTCTATCAGTCAGTTCAATAAGTACTGTAAATATGATTGCATGACAATGCCAGTTCCGTTCATACGCCAGTGCAGAGTCTCTAGACCATAAAAAACGCTGTTTTCTCATTTACACTCAGGAGACCCATTTGCACTCATGAGAAGACAATTGTTAAAACAGTCAGGTGCCTTGAGCATTTATTTTGATTCGGTTAACAGATGTTCCAATTAGCATTACTAGCTAGCTGAAAGAAAAACAAAGCAGGAGAAAGGGCCGGGAGCGCTGCTCTTGCAGCATCACCTGCAGTGACAGCACCTCGACTTCTTTGATCTTGGGCACTAAGACACCGCTGGATGCCGAGAAGGAAGCAGAGAACGCAGCGTGTGACTGAGCACGAGTCAAATCAAAGTGAAATGAGTCCATACACCGAGTTGCCAGTAACAGAAACATCTCATTCCTCGTACATACACCATTCTATCAAGTACGCCTTCTATATACACTCACCTAGTTTCAATCTCCAAAAACATAATTCACATTAGATGGTCATTTTTCAATTTCTCTCTATTCTTCACAATCTGTTTTAATTGGTTACCCTGCAAAGAGCAATCAGTGCTGATACACTCTTTACAGCTTCATTGCTGATGGGGAAACCAAACTGTTGTAAGCTAAAAAGATGGATATAAATAGATGTATCGATTCTTGTGTCATCACAAAAACTGTAAATCCAGCAGCTAAATTTTATATGGACCCTATGGATCTTATGGTTTTTCATGATAGGAGTCTTTTAAATCAAGGTGCCACAACAGCTTCCATGAGTGGCGCCATAGAAGAACCACTTCTGTATGGCTCTTTTAAAAAAATCAGTGAGTAATTGAGACATGAGATTGTGAAGACGTTTGAAAAATCTCAGCATAATTTAAGGTTTTATAGAGATACATAAAGCATCTTAAAACTCTACATCCAAGCCCAGATCCATTTAGGAACCTTTATGGTTAAGAGTGTGTTTACAGTCATTGACTGTAGTGCATCTGTTGGTGCACATCGTACTTTAACAGTTCTTACAAGAAGCTTTACATTATGCAAAGGTTGCTCAAACTCAAACATCTCATTTACAAAAAATGTTCCCTTTAAGAGCCATCTACTGAAGGTTCATCATGCAAAGAAAGTCCACTAGCATCCTAATGCCTGAGTGTATGTCCAAGCCAAGAACCTCTCTTTGCAAAAAAAGGTTTTATATGTTTGGTTCTTTGACCCTTTTTGGTGCTATGTAGGACCATTTTTAAAGGTTATTTCAACAAACGTTTCCTTATAGAGTGGAACCATTTGACCATTTAACCATTCAAAACGCATCTTAGCATTGTCTCTCTGAAAAAGAGGCCACAAATATTCTTTGAGCAATGAAAAACCAATTCAGCTCCCTAAAGAACCATTTTTGTTATTGAGACATGCAGGTGTGATGAATCTCTAAAACATATTACAAAAATTTCTAATTGATGTTAAAATTCTTTACCAATGAAAGAGTTCTGCCAAGAATAATAACATAATGTGGAGGTTCTTTATTCTTTAAAAAGGTTCTTCATGCTTAAATATCTCATCTATCAAGAACCATAACACTTTTAAAAACCATACATTTTGCGGTGGTGGTGGCCAAGTGGGTAGGATACTTGCCTCTGGACCAAGAGGTCATGGATTCGAATCCTACCTTCAGCATACCACTACTGGGTTCCTGACCAAGACCCGTAATCCCAAAATGCTCCAGGGAGACTGTCCCCTGTAGTTAGAGAATGGAAGACGCGTTGGATATAAGCGTCTGCTAAATGCCGTAAATGAAAGGACCTTAAGGGAACCAAGGTCCTTTCATTTACGGCATCATGTAAATAACTCTTTCTAGGACCTGTTTTTAATACTATATATATTCAATGCCTTGACTAAAGATCACTTGAAGAATCATTTTAAGGGTGCATGTAAGAACCATCTTTTTGAAGAGTGTACTAAACTGGTATCTTGCTTGAAAGGGTTCAGCACCTGGAGAAAGATGCCATAGAGTTTCCAACACACCATTCGATTAGCCACATCCACTGACTCAGACATGAGCGGACAGGCAATCCCAGCACAGGCAAGTTCAAAATATCTGAACTATGTCTTGGACACTGACCTGAACAGTGTCCTCGACAGAGCTGTAAAAATGACCCACAGCAGACTACTGCCATGGCACACGCTTCCTGATGGGGACTAGGCTGGATGGGCTAAGAATAACATAGCTAGTCTGAGAAAGTACCATTTTTTGACACTTTCATGACTTCGGGGCATTTTTTGAGTCATCCTGCCATAAAAACACTTCAGACCGAAAAGCACTGGCATTTTGGAATGATTGCACCGAAATAGAGCAGGTCTCAGCACTTTTTCCTCTGCTATTTCTCCAGGGCAAGGTGCTCTTATCCTTGTGTGCAAAAAAAGGTTGGGCCCTTCCCTTTCTTCGACAATACCCCTTTCTGAATAAGCAAATAAACTTCAAAAGTAAAAGGACCGATGCTCTACATTTCTCTTCTATTTTAGTTTAATCTCTTATAATGCACATTTTTATGCACCAAAATATGATCACTTCCTTCAACTGTATTCCTTAGAATGAATTCTATTAAGATTAATACACGTAAATGACTTTTGGAGGCAATCTGTGGTACTTTGTATAAGAAACAATATGGGATAAATTGTGTAATAAATAATTAAGTGTAGACCAAAATCATCAAGAACGTTAGAAAAAATTTCAGCCATGGACGTGTAGATCCTAAAATGACATAAACAACATTATTGTTTAGTTGTTTGCCTCATTACAGTCTAACCACAGGAACACCACTCTCCATTTCTTCAGTGAGAATGTACAGTTAAACTGCTGTAGGCTGAACAGATGCTTGTTAGGGAAAGTGTTCATGGTTGTGACATCATAGCCATTCAAATTCCGTGCATCTCAGAATTTGTAATACACTGATTAAGAAGCTTTGTTGAACTGTATGGACTGGGGTGAACTGAACATTTTACATAGAAAAACAAAGCAAAATTATGTTTTGAAATCAGCCCTTTAACTCGTTATTCCTAATTTGCCAAGACAACATCGTAGCGGCACACAAGTCCTAAGCCAATAAGTCCCACAGGTGGCCATTTTCAGTGTCCCAGACCTCCGTCTTGTCTCCAAAGACAATGCCATCAAGAAAACAAGCCCAGGAGTGGCGCTCCTTGATGAGACAGAGATAAAGAGAGCCTTGTTTTCCCAAAGATAACAAGCATTCAGGTCAACAGGGAGAGTGGCAGTATTGTTTTTAACTGATTTGCCAAATAAGATTTAGCAGATTCAATAGGCCTTGTCTGAAGCTGTGCATGACTAGTTGATGATAAGCTCCAAGTTAATGAGCTTTCATGTCGATCTTAATAAAAGCTTACTTTGTTGGATTGACGAACATCTTTGTTCAGTGACTTTGCATGATTGTCCACTTTGTTTTGCACATTTGTTCAGAAGAAAGCAGCTCCTGTACTGTGCAGCATTAATCCGCAGCTGAATACATTTCATCATTTGTAATGAATGCCGTATCCACAATATTTCATCATTCACCTGTACAGATGGTATTCTCCAAGGCACATCCTATCGGGGATTCTCTGGCTCTTGGGAGTCATGTTCAACATTGTAAGGGCTACAAATACTACAGTATAAACTACAGGCTAAAGTATGTGGCCTCAGGTGCTTTCTCAGACAATCAAATTGCTTTCAAACGTGAATGTTGGTAGAAATGTTTTTTCTATGGAATTCAAGAGGAATTCTCCTCAGCAGGCTCGGCTCTACAGAACTGGGCTACAAAGCTACAATAGCAGACCATGAAATGTGTTTTGGATCAATGCTCAGTTGGCCCATTCTAATCTCTTATGTATGACCTTATGAGTCTTGTGTCCTTTCTAAAGGAGAAAAAAAGCATAATGCATCTCATGGAGATGGGTTCCCTGCAGCCGCCAACTGCACCACTGCTTGCAATTGGCTTATAGATTTTCCACCAATGTTACATTGGTACAAACCAAAAAATCCTAAAAACTGCTACTTTACAGCAGTAAAACATTCACTAGGTCAAGTGACAAAAAGCATAAACTGTACGGCCAATACACAAAGCTGAAAAAACATCAAAAAAGAAAAATGGGTGGAAGAACTAAATGAAATGAATATATTCTTAAAAAAAATGTTCCTAAACAGCTCTTAACTTGGGTAAATAGTTGACTAGTGAATATTTATAAACAAAACCCGATTTCCCCCTTTTTTATTTTGATTCTGATGCAGTATTCAAACACTGTTAAACTTTCCAAGCCAGTTTGCAAAAACTGCTCGTTTTGCATTCACTGTTTTTGTGATGTCACAAAAACCATCAGGTTTTCATATATATATAAGCTCTTCAGCCCACAGCAGCTTGGCCCCACCTACTCGCTCTGAAATTATAAGGAACACTTGATTGAATGAGGAGAGCCAAAGCCAATCAGAGCAGAGCTCATTTCCATGTATGGTTCTTAAAAGCACAATAGCCTGTTTAATTCCAAGGGATTAAGATGTCAACATGAATTACGCCTGATACATAAACCTACATCACTCAGGAGGAAAATAAAGTAGAATATGGGGATCCCAGCTGATATGGAACCTATGCATTGTGGCAGGTTCTTATTTGCAAGATTCTGCAAAGATAATGAATTTAAAGGTTCTTTAGGAAAGCAAAAGTGGTTCTTCCATGAGTTTTTTTTCTTTATTTTTAAGCGGGCTCATAATTATTGGTCTTGAACCACCCCTTTGCTGAGACCCCCTAAACATTTAATATGAAAAATGTTTATGCCTTCACTAACTATTGGACCTCCAAAGCCACCAAACAATCAATGCCTTGTAATGACTGGTGTGGGGGGTTTGAAATAGTGTGAATGGAAACGATTGCTAGCCTAAAGGTAAACATAATAAAAGCGGCAGCACAGAACAGCACCGCACAGCACAGCTGGCTGATAGAAGCAACTGGTAGCAGTTTTTTTTTCTCCTCGACACTTTGGGGACTGGAGATGTTTCTCCACCCAGGAAGAGAACTCTGGGCGCTCGCGCTGCTAAGGAAGCTGCACTTTCACGAAAGAGCGTCTTTTAGTTGGGAGGGCAATCTGTTGCTTCGGACTGGGGTCTTACCTTCTGCTGTCTCCTCGCCATGTCGGTGGGCTGCTTGGCGTTGAAAGGGTAGGCGATGCATCGCATCACGAAGACATAGAGCTGCAGCCTCTTCTTTCTCTCCTCTTCCTCACGCTGCATCTTCTCCAGATCGTCCTTCTCCTTCTCCAGAGCCGCCGAGGGCCCGGGGCTGCTCGGCCGGACATTGCTCGTTCGGCTCGGCTGCAGACCTCCAGGGCTCTCGCTGGTCCTGCTTGGAGAAACCCTGGTGGCTCCAGCTTTGGGCGCTTGGGTCACTTTACGCTCTTCTTCCACCACCTCATCCTCCTCCTCGCTCGATGATGGGTCCAGCATCTTCCCTCTCGACGAGGAACCGCTTGCTTTTCAAAAGAAAGCCACCTGAGGATGGAAAAGTGTGGAGCACCAAAGTGAAAAAATCAGCTTCACTCTACACGATCAACGGTGCTAAAGTGTCCCGGTTTGGAGAAACTCTTCCCAACATCTAGCCCAAGTCTCCGGTCTCTGCTCTCGCTGCGTTTTATGCTCCACTCCTCGTTAATAAAAAAGAGAAAGAAAGAAAATAAAATATAAGGTCTGGCGAGGAGACTACAGTGCTGGGAAGGAAGTAAAGCAGCTTCCCAGAAGCTCATCGACATCCATGGAGCCTTTTCTGCCTCCTGCGGAGCTTTATGACTCTTCCAGAGGAGAGAAAAGACGCGCTGGGCGCTGACCGCGGTGCTGAACTGAGAGAGAATCACATCGCCCGGAGGGGGGGAGGGGGAGAGTAAGGGAGGGGGGTGGAGAAGAGGGGAGGAGGGGATGGAGAGGAGTGGTATGGGGAGGGGGGGTCGTTGACGTTGTTTCCGCCACAGCTCCACCTCTCCATCTCTCTCAACATCTGAGCTCGCTTTTTCTCTCACACACCCAGATTAAACCAGAGCCCCCGTCCGCTCTCCACGGGCTCTTTAAATGGTGAAACCCTACTGGCACACAAGTTCACAATCACTAGTTTATTTTAGAGTCACTTATCAGCACCAGCTTCCACTGTAAAAAAGGATTTTCAGTCCTGAAACATCACCACCACAATAAAGATTCAAGATTCTTTATTTGTCACATCCATAGTTATACAACATCTAGTGAAATGAGCCCCTCTGATTGGACCTATAAGCTGTACAATAAAGTTATCAATGAATCTACATTCAATTAAAAAGAAATGTGGAAAGGCTAAACTAAGGTTATAAACAGAAAAGAAGGGAAAAAAGTATATTACTAACTAAACAAATCTTAAAAACATTACAAAAAGAAGCAAGATCTATACAGAGTGAAAGTGTGGCAGAATAGAAACTATATGCTGTAGAGTGCAGTGGTTTGCTGGTTAATGTATAGACTGAAAGGACAAACAGCAGGTTTTTCACACATTGAGATGTTCTACAGTTGCATGTTGCTCACTTTACATGTACTATAAATTCACTTAATTCTTCTCTAACAAATACTGCTTATCTGTTCACCATTTGAGTTTCTTAATTAACCAGAAAAATGTTTATTCATCACGACTGACCAATAAAAAGCCACCTAATATAACATAATTATAATGTAGATCACCTGACAAGTGGTAGATATTTAATGAGATATTAGCTGACAGCCAATGAGATTAAACCGTTTATTAATGCATTTAAAGTTAAAGGACTGTCTAGAATTTGTCTCTGCATCACCACACAACCAGTCAATAGGATGTCAGACACGAACTGTTACAGATTCTTTCATCTTACAAATGAAACTTGTTTTATTTGAAATGTTTTCATTTATAGTTGTTCACTCAACAACTTTACAGTGTTCAACAAGAATAAAATCTGTATTTTATTAAATAAATGGATAAGTGGTTAAAAAAAAAAACAGTGATGTAAAAACTTTTGACTGCTGGTATATACATAAGGTATTTTTCCTAAAGGTTTATATATAAATACAGTAACCCCCACTTTTACACGGATCAGGTGTTTTCTGAGAACCTAACTGATAATTGTATGCAGAAATCCCCACAATAAGTGGAAACTGCAAATACTCTCCACATTTCTTTTTTTGTTTTTTTGTTTTTTTTTAATTGGCAATATGGTTTTTCTTACGCATTTTATTTCTAAATTATGAAGAAAAATATAATGTATTAATTTCGTAACATAAATATTAACGTAAATTCAGCTAAATTTCCATCTAAAATATAACTGTATAAACGTTTTTGTACTGTCCAGAGAATACAAAGAAAGCGCGTCTTGGGATGGTTAAATACTGCTGTACTCAGAGGCAGGAGGTTTGAAAGTAGCCAATCCGAGAACATTATTTATTTCTCTTTGCTGCTGAGTGGCTGCTGCCGTTTGATGCACCTGTGGCAGGCAGACCAGAATTTCCCCAGTGGAGCTATCTTGAGTGTTTCTCTTGTTTTTCGTTTTGTCCTTCTTAAAGCCCAGTATTTTTATTACTGTGAATTAAATTAAACGGGGCTGTTGAGCTCAGTCGCGTCCGGTGTCTGCTTTAACCGGGTCTCTACAATACAGTACTCCTCCTCAACTCCCTGAATAAGACGTGCCGCTTGCAAAAATGATTGGTGATTACCCCTACATTTTACTGTATATTCATTACTAAAAAAAATACATTAATTTATTACTGTATTTACCTGCTTATACCAAAGAAAACACCAGCGCATACCAAATAAAACATGCTTGCATGAATTAATTGAGGGAGACAGCAGTTTAGTGTACTCTGTCCAGCGCCTATACTGGTTTACCTTTATATTTTCTTTATGGGTAATGTATTAAGCTGAATTTAAAATGAAATTGTTGAAGTGTTTCGGTTTCAGTCATTTTTTCTTAGAACCAAACAAATAATTTTTGGCGAAAACTCCAGCGAATTCGTGGAAACCACAGATATTCTCCACATTCTTTTTTCTTTTTTGTGGCAATATATAATTCTTCATGCATTTTGTGCTACATTATTAAGAAAAATATAATGTACCAATTTTGTAACATAAATCTAAATGTAAATTCAGCTACATTTCCATATAAAATATAACTATAAATGTTTTTGTTCTGTCCAGAGAATACAAAGACAGGCTTCTTGGGATGGTTAAATACCACTGTACTCAGAGCAGGGGCGGACTAGCCAATCCGAGAACGTTATTTATTTCTCCTTGCTGCCTATTGGCTGCTGCAGGTTGATGCACCTGTGGCAGCGGCAGTCCGCAATTTCCCCCATGGAGCCTCTCGATTGTTTCTCTTGTTTTTCGTTTTGTCCTTGTTAAAGTCCTGTATTCTTATTACTGTAAATTAAATTAAAAGAGGCTGTTGGGCTCAGTCGCTGTCCAGTGTATGCTTTAACTGGCGGGTCACTACAATACCACGCAAAAGGTAAATTATTAAACTGTAAAAAACTTGGTGATTACCTGTGCATTTTACTGTGTTTTAATTACTACAAATTACATTACTTTATTACTGTATTTACCTGCTTATACCAAAGAAAATGACAGCGCACACCAAAGAAAATGCCAGTGCATGAATTACAGAATAGTCTATAAAGGGGTAGCATCAGTATTAACATTCTAGCACTGCAGGAGTTCAGAGTTCAGCATACAGTAGGAATACAGTTTTACCTTTACATTTCCGTTAAGGGTAATGTATTAAACTGAGGTTACAATGAAAATAAAGTGTTTTGGGAGCATATTTGGGGGCATATTTAGGGTTTACACTATAAACATTTTTAGGCATTTTTTTTTTATCACAACACAACAACACGGTTTTTCACTATGCGGGTTCTCTTGGAACGTAACCCCCTCGAAAAGGGGGGTTTACTGTATATATTAATGCTGGGCAAGATAGAATATATATAGAATATTTTCATATTAATTGCATGATTTTCTGTGATTAATCACAATTAATTGTTATACACAACATTCAATAATGAACTCAAAAGTAGTGTATTGTTCACTTTTATTTTTAAAGTACTGCTATATGAACAAAAGTGCAATGACATTTGGTTTGCAAACAAATAAGGAGCTTTTTAAAAGCAGTGTTTCCTTTAACACAGTCACACAGTTACAATTCAAATACTTCTTGTAAATCTCACCTTAAACATTAATGTAATCAAATCAAATATAAAACCAAAGCTATTTGCCACTGCAGGGCATTCACGTTTTATCTAGT
>JBBIGA010051321.1:0-12867 GCA_037576975.1 Alestes dentex
TGCAGCAGATAGGACTAAATGGAGACAGATGATTCGCTGTGGCGACCCCTGAAGGGTAAAGCTGAAAGAGAAAGAAGGAAATCAAAATTGCAGCATATAGTTTAAGGTCGTAAAAACGATTTGGCCAAATAGAGGGCACCTGGTGACCTAATGGTTAGGGAGTTGCTCCTGTGATCAAAAGGTTGTGGGTTCAAATCCCTGGACTGCTAGAGGCACCACTGAGCAAGGTACTGTCCCCACACACTGCTCCCGGGGCGCTGTGTTCCCGGCTGGCCACTGCTTCACTTGGTGAATGGGTTAAATGCAGAGAAGAATTTTGTGCTGTTCACACTGTGTGCTGTGGTGTGTTCGCGTATGACAAAAATGGACACTTTACAAACACTTTACAAATAACCAGTCAACATGGCAAAGGGAACACATCATGAAAGCTTGCATTCTTTTGAAATAAAAGAGTTTGATGCACTACATATGCATTGCTAGTTTCAAAACCTGCTGTACACCCATAAATCCAGTCAGTCTATTAGTTACTAGTCTTGTGCATGGATAATCTAAGATACAAATCCAGGTTGAATTTCTTTAGGTAGAGCCAAACTTCCCAATGTTTGCAATTTGTGGCCCATACAACAGGCCATAAAAGTTTCTGTGGCAAGCTGACAGATTTAAGCCACCATCTTAAAAAAAAAAAAAAATAGATCTGTGAAAATAATATTTAAAAACTGTTTAGGTGGCCAATGAGTGTTTTTTCCTATTAATATTACTACATGTACTAAATAAAACTAAAAAGAATGAATACAAATAACATTACACAGTAAATAGTGATTTTATGTTCAGTATATCAGAGTGTTCCTCGTGGAGGTCCAGCATTACTTGTAGTTTCCATCAGAAACCTGGTTTGACTCAATCAGTGCTTCATTAAATGAAATCAGGAGCTGCTGATGGAGTTTCACAAACCTAAAGAACAGCTGGAGGAACCGAGGAGAAATCTGGAACTGAACCTGTGTTTTTCTTACCGGCTCACACAATATCTTTTTTTTTTCTTTTTCAAACAAAACAAATCTTGAGACTTTTTACTACTTTCTTGTTTGTTTGCATTTATTCTAATATTAACTTTGTTGGCAGAAAGACACTTGAGAAAAATGAGAAAAATGGCTTTAAACATTTTGCATCACTGCCTAAGACTTTCGTACAGCACCGTATGCGTACACATACATACCAGTCAACCTGGTCCAACCTACATACTTTCATTTTTGATACCTTACATCCCACTAGCAGTACCACCATGGCCCACTAGAAGGCCACGACCCATAGGTTGAAAACCATTGGTTCAAAAGTTAATACAATCTTGATAATGACGATTGTGAAGTCACAACCATCAACAGCTTTATACATTTTTGCCAAAGTTTATCTGGGCCACTGTGTTATTTCTCCCTTGTATGGTTTCAAAAGCTGCATGCATGCCATTTGTCTGAGAGCATTAGAAGATAAGCAGAAGTGTGTAGATTATGGCCAGAATTAGACTTAATAATGATGATGAGGCTTAATGCTACTTACTTTTGCTGACTGATGCATGATTATTTTCACTGAGAGTTTCAATGATGACAAAAAAGAACAGGGAATATGAGACAGGGCACAGCAGTCCTCTCTGGGACATAAATCATGATGATGAATGGCAGCCTGCGTCTAAATGATGTGAGATTGCTGCTAGGCAAAGTAAATACAGATACAGTTTATTCTGAGGAATCCCCTGCATGTTTAGGCTTTATCAATCTCACTTAACCGTCCTTTCACGAACACTGTGGAACCAAACGGAGTCCAGTGGATTTATACTAGTCTTAGACGAAGACAGAACGGGTGCATTCCTCCTCGTGTCACAATTCACAGAGCTACAGTGCATTTTAATGGCTGCTGTCCAAGACTAATTTCAGTGATTTAGGCAGCTGGGGGCAAAAATGTCTTCTACAGAGAAAACTTGCACAGTACTGTGCAACGGTTTTATGCACCACAGCAAAGTGTTTAAAGCCATTCATATCAGCAGTGGGTTTCTTTCTGACAGCAAAAACACAACTGAACATTAGAATAAATGCAAACAAGCAAGAAAGCAGTGAAAAATGTTTTTCTAAAAAGTAATTGATATTTTGTGAGCTGGTTAGAAGAATACAACTTTGGTTCCAGATTTCTGCTCGATGCCTCCAGTCACTGTGTGGATTTATACAATTCCACAAGCAACACACCTAATCTAATGTAATGAAGTAAAAAGAGCCAAACCGGGTATTTGATGGAGCTACAAGTAAAACTGGGCTTCCATGAGGAAAGAGGTCTGGAAATGTTTAAGCGAACACTTTGTATTAATGTTATTTGTATTCATTGTAATTTTAACACTAACCTAACACTGCTACTCAGTAATAGACAGCTGTTACGTATCGGGGGCCTAAGACTTCTGCACAGTACTGTATGTTTAAGTTTATAAGGCTGGAATGTGTCTCGCTCATGTAAAAGGAAATGTGAGGGGGGAATGTGTGGGGGTGACCACAAGGGAACATCTCGTACACTCCATCATATTGGTCTGTGCTGTGGGCAAATAGGACAGTACCAAATATGGAATGGTTCTTTACAACAGCAATGCCAGATCTGTACAAAAAATATCATTCCCTCATTTTTTTTAGTTCAGATCACACATTCGATGGATTTTCTAAGTGAAAATAAGTTAACACCTCATCTACTAGGAACAACCTTCAATATCTACCTCAATGCGGAAAAAACATGAAATTTGGCATGTTTAAGCCATGTAACTGTTGTGTTATATTTCTATGGTCCTTGGGAGTGATGTGGGAATTTCATATATATATATATATTACATGTATGTATGTGTGTGTGTGTGTGTGTGTGTGTGTGTGTGTGTGTGTATTTATTTATTTTTCTACATAACAACAAGCTTGACCCAAATATATTTTACTTTTGACACCTGACAGCCCCCTAGCAGTCCCACCAAAGCCTACTGGTTGAAAACCATTGGTGTAAAAGTTAATACAATTCATGGTCATGCCGGTTGTGATGTCACAAAGATTCATTTATGAATTCCTGCTGAGGTTTATAAGCGTGTGTGCACAAGTTTGGACGCCCTTTCAGTCAGTACTTAATAAAACCCCAAAGCCTTCAAAGGCTTTCTAAGTGCTGTGTTGAATTTCTGTGGTCCTTGGCTGTGGGGGTTTTGCTTTGCATGTCTGCCCTTTCTACAAGCAGCTTATTCTGAGATTTTTCTCGATCTTTCAGCTCTTGTCTTGACCTCAGAACCTGTCCTTAACCTTGTTAGTGATGTTTCAGAGAGTGAAAATTACAGGCAAGAGGTATTAGACATTTATAGCCTTCTATTGCTTTGTAGGAGTCAATTGTCTTTAGTTTCAGATCCTCAGTCACTCAGTTAGATGAACTTATGGCTGTTGAGTGTGAGAGCAACAACCTGAGAAAACTAAGGGGTCAAATAATTCTCATAATTCATATTATATACAAAAATGCAATGTTCTGGAACACCTGGCTTGAATTATAATAATAATAATAATAAGAAGAAGAAGAAGAAGAATAAGAAGAAGAAGAAGAAGAAGAAGAACATAATAATAATTATTATATTATCGTTTTGTTATTATTATTATTATTATTATTATTATTATTATTGTTGTTATTATTATTATTATTATTATTATTATTATTATTATTATTATTATTATTATTATTATTATTATTGCATAACTGCTAGTAGTTATAGAAATACTAGTAACAGTACTAACAAAGCTTGTAATTTAAAATTAATTCCATAGATCCTGGGTTCTTTACCAAATCAAATACCCCAGCATATTCGTAATATTAAGGTATTTGTTTTTCCATTGTCCAGGTTTCAAATGGTTTGGCAGCCTAAGCAACCTCTCTTTTCGGCGCAAATCAGATGCAGGGAAGGATAATGCTCAAAAAGATGCTGACCAAATTTCGGCAATCGAGACTTCCATCGATGATCTGGATGCTCGACCTCGCAGCCCCAGTTATGTCCGTTCCAGTGACATGTATACACACATGGGCACGATGCCCCGTCATCAGAAAAAGAAGGAGAAGGCCAACAAGTCAAAGGGCCCAGAACAGAAGAGTGTAAAGGCTAAAGGGAAGACTAAAAACACTCAACTGGGCCGAAGTCAAAGCATGAAACCAGCAGATTATGTTTGTGAATCCCCTCTACTGACTGCACTCTCAGGGAAAGGTCTGTCAACCCTGGAAAGGACCACCAAAGACCCCATGTCCACATCAAGTGACACAGAGGAAAATAAATCCAAAAACATCTCTGCTCCAGCAGCTGAGCCAACCAATGAAGTCTTCAAAGACAATCCCATACAAGCACAAGAACCTTCTCAATTCCAAGAACCTCAAGTCATGATAGATCCATACATCGGAACCTCAAAGCCTTTAGCAGAACCATATGCACCACAGGACGTCAATCAGAGCAAGCAATTTGAAGACAAGCCGACTTTGCCTACAAAGCGGGCCTCTAAAAAGAAGGTCACTTCAATTGAGACAACCTTGACTGAAGTAGAGGAATACAAAGAACAAATGGCCCTGGACTCTGAAGTAAAACAAACTGAAAGGTAAGAGGTTCTGCTGTTTAATTTTCACTTGACATGAGAGGCCCAACACAAAGCTCAGTTAACTCACCTTAACTGAGCCCTTTAGTCGAAGAGAGGACCAAGTCCAGTTTCTATTGTTTTGAGAAATCGGCCAGTGAAAATCTAAGTTGCATGGCAAATCAATTGCGAGGAAAAACATTGCTGCCATCTAGCGAATATTCCGGAATTGCATATGGACCTGGTTCATTATTGCCCACAAAATATACAGTGCTTAGATGGTATTGACGTTGAAAGAGCTGATCCCCAAAAAAGTGGACTTGGTCCACTTTTCCTCTCAAGGCCTCAACTGTGGAATACTCACTGTAATGTAACGCTGTAACTCTAAATAGCTTTTACATAAAACAACAACAAAGTACAAAAATGCATCAAGAAACATAATCTATGACCACAATAACAGTTCTCATGATTAACAATGACGCCAGTAAACAGTAGGCTATGATTACCAAGTAACATAATGGTCACACCATGAACATGCACTGGATTTCTTCTACAAATTTCTCAATGTAGCACTTCTTAGTATAGCTGACATATGCAATTGCCAATGATTCATTTAAAGAATTAGCTTCAGCTAACTACACCCTAAGTTCAGCTCAAAAATGGGAGGGGTTCTTTGTGAGGAGTTTGTGGAGTGGATATGGAGGTTGTTTTGGAATTTCATTGGCCGGGCTACTGGGAATTTATATCACTTTCAGCTACTTTGCAAATGGCACTTATTAGCTCATGTTAGCCATTCGATATCATTACCAGCATCTCAGCCTGCTCGATTTCATGCACAGAAGTGCTACAAGAAGATTAATATCACCCATCATTCAAGGTTTGCTGCAGTTTAGAGAAATTATATTTTTCGAACTGGTTCACAACTAAAAATAATTCTTTGATCTAAAAGCAACAATTTTGTTTACAAACAGAATTATCTATTATCCCACCAATTGGACCACCAATTCTCATTCTTTGGCATCTCTAGCTTGTTTAGAATTATGAAATACATCCGAATTAAATAACAGCAAGTCATTAATCAACTGTTACCCTGACTATTTCTTGTGTTGGTGCCAAAAACAAGTGTATCTATAGGATCCTGCTGCTGTAATTTGATGCCAGTTTCCTTCCTTTCAATGAAGCTACTCAAGTACTAGTAGTTCTTGTTCTGGAAGTATTTCAGTCTGGCACCTGTGAGTGAACTGAGGATTCTAAATTGACCATAGGTGTGAGTGCATAGTATGTGTATGTGCACCCTGAGGTGGGCTGGCACCCCGCCCAGGGTGAGCCTTGCACTCGTAGACCCCGGGATAGGCTCCAGGCACCCGCTACCCTAGCAAGGATTAAGCAGTTACAGAAAATTAATGAATGAATGAATAATCAAAATGCACAGAATTCATCAAAAAACTTTGTTGTGAAAGTTTTCACTGTCAAAACTTTTATCTACACAAGTTGAAAAAACAAATTGCCCTTAATATTGAGATTCATGAGGAACTGAACAATAGAAATGGTTCGAAATGCTTCTTATATTAACATACATGAATGTTTTTCTCCTCTGACGCAATGTTAGACAGTGATAAAACTGCAGTTACTAAAACTAATCCTGTGGTTTAGATGAGCCTAGAATGGATGAAATGGATTGGCATAGAAATAATTCAGAAATGCACAGCGGTGTAAAAAAATTCTTCACTCTTTCTGAATTTGCCTGAATCAGTGGTGACATCACCATGCCTTACGTCAGTCTGTCTCGGTGGAGACCAGTTTGAGCACGCCAGCACCAACATCAAATATGGAGAAAAAGCTCTTTCTTTACTTTCTTAGCACTCTTCTTACCAAATCTATAAACTGTGGCCTGGAGGTGTCTGTATCAGCTCCGTTCATCAGATTGCAGGAGAGATTAGAGCCTTTTTTGTCACGCATTGGGGATTTCTTGGACTACTCAGAGACTGTTGAATTCAATACAGGATGGGCGTGGGGTGAGTAATTGCATAATCATCTTTGTGGTCATGACCACTTCAGGTTATTCAGTCAGAGCAGACCAAGCATGTTTAATCCGGCATAAAGTTCTGGTTCTCCATACTGAGAACATTACACTGATGTTAACAGAGTTCTGAGCCTGACCGTTTGCCGAGTTTAAAATAGTTTTGTTATGACACCACTAGATGTTCAATATCATACAGACATAATTCCTTACTAAATGGGCACAATTGATACACACAGTGCTGTGCCAAAGTCTTAGGCAGCCATAGTTGAAAGCAATTTATCTGAGTGTGTTTCAATAAAGACAATATATAACATCAGAGTAATTGCAAATAAACATCAGTTCAGTCAAATACAAGAAGATATATTGTCTTTGAACACAGTACTGACACCCTGAATGGAAGAATATTGACAGAAGTAATTACAGTATTGATTCCTGACTTGGATTGCATGTAGAGGAAAATGGGGGAAAATGCCCCCACCCCCAATATCCATGTGCCGTAGAACTGAACTATATATGTACATATGTTTATCATGTACAGGCTGGCATACAAACAGTTGGTGTAAATAAACTGGAAAAACAGACAATTTTGGTTTTTTATACCTCAAAAAAATAGCAGTTTGTCATTAGAGGTTTGCAGAAGATGCCTACTCAGAAATGTGTGATCAATGTACAGCACCAAAATGAATTTAAAGTCTCTATAAGTTTGTCTTTATAATTCCTCTTTGAAGAACTGACGTCAGGCTGATGTTTATTAGACACCAGCTGTGTTGATGAATGCTATAGACCCCATTGGTTTAAAGGACAAGTGCCTCTCCCACTTGACCCCTTAGACCTGGATGTGATCTACTGTAATCTCACCGTGCATTCAGTATAATAAGTATCAGAGCAACTCCTTGTCTAGTTTGTATCGCAAGCAATCAGTGAAAACTACAGCATTTTAAAGGAACACTATGGTGAAAACTTAAATGTACACAATTTCCCACTGATTGCAGATGTACTGGATCAGTCAATGCATGCCCTGGGGTCCAGATTTTGCTTCTTTAGTTTAGTACTAGAGCTATGAGGCGTATGTTGCTCATCAACACTAGAAGTCAACAGTCGCCCAAATAGCCCAAATAGTTTCCATGAAAATACATCACCAAAACGTCTCTCAGTCTGCTCAAACCACCTCCACATCTTCCTTTTAAGTGGTGCAACATATGTTTTAGGACTTTTTCGTGAATACCAGCCCTGGTGTTAGATGGTTTATAGCTTACAGTAAGTCCTAACCACATGCACAAGTCTGCTTCACCTTAATAAAGAGATGACTGTTCATGAAGCAGGTTTTGGTGATGTATTTGTAGCGAAATAATGTGGACTATTTGGGTGACTGTTGAGTTCTAGTGTTTGCTAGCAACGTTAGCTCTACAACATTTTAACTGTAAAAATGTCTATGCTGATCAACATGCTCCTGGAATAAATGAGAAAAAGATGAATGTTTGATTTGATCTCTTTAAAAAGAGTATATAGAACATTTGATATCAGCTCAAACATGCCGAAATAGACACGATGAGTGGTGGGCTGGAGTGGAGGACATAGAAACCTGCCTATATTACATTATTAGTGTACAGTTCTTTTTCCAATAGGTCGTAAAACAGTGATTAAGAAGCAAAGACTGTTTATTTTATAAATCAATGAATTAACAGGGGGCAGATCAGCAGCAACATCTGTGTTATTGAAACATATCGAATTTACATTGGTAGGATGTTATATCTGAGTATTGTTCTATGTATCAGACTTGTTTTTGTCGTTATGGTGAAAAATGACAGCAATTCACAAAAGCAGCCATAATGCTATCATTTACAGAATCCTAGGGGCCTCAAAAGCCATGAGACTCTGTAAAAAGCTGTAATTTAACCCTGATTGCTTACTTAGGCACTGGGGGGCTGGCCTAGAGGAAGAGGTCCGGGGGTGAAATCATGCTGTTGTGTTTGGGGAACTTTTTTCATGCTCCATCCGCTCCCAGTCAGTGACAATAGATGACCTCAGTCACACTCGCCTGAATTCACTCCAGTTACAGTTCTTTAGGAAGCTATTTATATCATATTTTGTTATCATTCAGGATCACTTTAGTTACACTGAAAAATCAGTGCAGATGAATCACCTTTTTTTGCATCTTGATACATCAGTGTAAATTTACAGACGAAGAATAAAAAGCTGATTAGAGACTGAGGTCACAAATGCCTTTCAGACCATGGTGAGTCTAATTAACTCTCCTACATCACCCTTCGCATATATTCCTTAAAGCGCATCTTCTCACATTTGTTTATTAATTTAGGGTGACCAGACATCCTCTTTTCCCCGGACATGTCTTCTTTTTGAGACCTGGAAATTGCGTCCGGTCAGGGTTTTATAATTGTCTGGGATTTTGAGCTGCCTAAACATTCGTCACGTCATGGGCATCTCTCATAAACTAAAAGTCCAAAACACGCGAGATGCGGCCAAGATGCGCATTAAACATATCAACCCCATCCGGAACCCCGGCTGTCGACCCGAGATGCGACAATCAATAACATGGATAGATAGTTATAGTAACGTATGAATGATTTAATGTGAAGCAGTGGTGAAATGTTAAAAAGCTGTGGATATGGACACATGTGATCACACTGTAGGTCTATCAGTGGGATACTGCCGTCCTTGGAAAACATTTTTTTCTTGCTTTACTCTTTGTAAAACAGCTTGCCTATGGAAACGCTCCCCCTCTCTGGACTGGTGGTAGAATCAAGGCCGACATGAGCACACACTTTAGAGTAGAGTCTCTCTTCCTTTCCCTGAAAAAGCACATGGATCAGTGCAAATGCATTAAGCTTCTGTTTTTTTTCTCCCCACAGTCAAACGGGCACTACAGCCAATCAAGGAGAGTATGTGGAGGTAAGGTATCTATTGATCAATCTGTCTGCCTGCTGTCTCTGTCTCTTGCTTATCTGACACTCGCCCTTTACACAATGTTTTAACTTCTGCAACATTTGTATGTTATTTCTCAGTAAATAAACTGTAATTGTATATTTATATGTGCAGAAGTGTATTCACTATACATGATGTGCACATATTTTCACTTAGAATGTTCATAAAATGGCACTTAACCAGGGCGCCAAGACTTTTGCGGCTATATTTATGCTGGGTATCATGGGGACAAGTCCACAGCACTTTTTGAAAGGCCTCCACTTGAGCTGGATGTGAAATTAATGATAACAGCCAATTGTTACTAGCCCATCATAGCAGGCTGCAGTTTAAATGGATTTTGTAGGCCTTTACCCTAATGATGGTTCAGGTGAGTACAGATAATTAAATGAGTTTTCTAAAAGCAGTGCATCAGTAACTACTGCACGGCTGCTTTGCCTGTGTCAGTGTTTTCCCCCCAAAAGCCACTGAGTGCTATTAGTTGACTTAATTAAGCACCACACCAATTTATAACCCTGTAATCACTGACTGAAAACAGTACTTGGAAATGCAATGGAAAAAGATTGGTCCCTTTTTGCCTTGTAATGATTAGCTGCAGTTTAATATTTTTGCTGTCTTTGAACTCTTGGCTCGCTTGCTGTGCTATTTAGATAATTAATGCTGCAGTGACTACAGCTGTAATGCAAAGTAGTGCCACTAGATGGAGCCCAAAACTTCTTTCTTCTTCATCACTGGAACGCTTTAGGCGCAGTCAGGCCTGTGCACTTCACCACACACACACACACAAAGACATACACACATACAAACACACACACACACACACACACACACACACACACACATTGATGTCTTGCACTGTCCTGGTGCACTTCGTGCATGCTTGCATTGCTAATGCCAAATGCAATATAATGGGTTGAAGGTTATCCTTCTCTAGAAATGGTGCATTACCCATGTTATAAAGTATTTCTCCAGAGTCTTAATGTGTCATCCCTACCTTTTTGCCCTCTCTGTTTTCTTCTCTCCTCCCCCCAATCCACCCCATCTCTTACTGTCTCTTCCTGTCTCCCTCACTCCACGTCGCCGTAAAACTTTAATGGTATTCGGGTTGAGCCGAGGATGCAGCCTGAATGCTCGCTGTTACAGAGATGGGAGTTTTCTTTGAGTGGTAACAGCTCAACGGGAAGCTTAAGTGTTTTTGCGTCTATAAACAGAAGCTTCCCATGGTGCACCAGTGCCAGTGACCTACATGTCATGTGCATTGCAGGTGGAGTTTAGATATGCTCAAAAAATCAATTGTTTTATGAACATAAAGGAAAACTCCAGCATCTACAAACTAATGTTAATGGTCCAGCTACTACAGACAATCATTTCCCTACATTTAGAAAGAAAGAAATGTACAGTACTGTGCAAAAGTCTTAAAGAATAACATTTAAAAACTGTTTAGATGTGCAGTGGGTGTTTTTTGTGTTATTAGTACTGAATTTACCGAACACTAAAAACCTAAACTTAAATATCATTTTACAGTAAATAGGTATTTTATGCTCAGTATTTTAATGTGTTCCTTGTGGAAGCCTCATATTACTTGTAGTTTTCATAAGAAACCTGGTTTGATTCTATCCTTTATAAAATTAAATCAGGAGCTGCTGATGGAATTTCACAAATCCAGAAAAATGGATTTGCATAGGTGATTAAGACTTCTGTACAGTACTGTATATTGGCTCAAACACACACATAATGAATGTCATTACGTAGTTGCTTCACCTACCAAATGCCTGGCATGCGATCAGTATTCCAGTGCATCCCCAAAAGTGTTCAGTTGGGTTGAGGTCAGTTTCTTGAAACTGTTAAACAAGACGCATATAATTGTGTAAAATGTCTTTTTATGCTGTAGCATTTCCATTACCCGTCACTGGAATTAAGTGGCAAAACCAGCCGATTATTCCTCCTCCACCAAACTGTACTGTTGGCACTATGCATTCCAGTAGGTAGGGATACCCTGGCAGATTTATCCAACAGACTGCCACATAGGGAAGCTTGATTCATTACTTAAGAGAACAGAGTTCGTTGGTGGAACCACTCCAGCTTGTGGCTTGTGTGCAGCTGTTGAGCCATGGAAACCCACTAACTGAAGCTCTAGATTTTCACACGCTTTAGCACTCATCATCCCTGCTCTACCATTTTGTGGCTGAGCTAGATGCTTCTGTTTCACAATAATAGTACTTACAGTTGCCCAGGGCATCTCTAGCAGGACAAAGTTTCCTAAACCGACTTGTTTAAAGTTACCCAACTCTTCAGTCAATCTAATGCCCGTGCTTGTCCATGGGCATTGCATGGATATTATGTTTGAATTTATACACCTGCTAGCAACGTGTGTGGCTGTAACCCCTGAATCCAGTAATTAGAATATCCACATACATTTATAAATATTGTGTATATTCAGTTTGGTAACCAATCCCCCTTTTTAAGTGTAAATATCTTACAGTGGTCGAGGGGGTGGAGCAGTGTGAAAACTGAAATAAATTACATAGGGAAAGGAGATTGTGGACAGATGATGGCCGAGTCAGTGTTGGTTCCTCATTATGTCCAGCTCACAGGGAGAGGAAAATTAGATGGAAATGTAAACAGCGGGGAAATTATGGAAAACGAGACAGATGCAAGAAAAAGAGAGAAGCACAGAGACAGAGGGGGGATGTATGGAGTAATACAAGAACAAAGCTGACAAATAGAGATTCTGATGAAAAAAGGGGGTTCTAAACCAGGCTGTGGTGCCAAATTTCACGACTGAATTTGTATGTGCATTAAAATATGTGTGCATTTAAAGTATCAGCTTGGTAAAAAAAAAAAAATTTCGCCACATAATATGAAACATCATACACATCATTTAGCCCCAGACATAGTTGATCAGCCAAGACATTTGGTGTTCTTTAGTTTTGCCCTGGAACCACAAGGCTAATGCATTTAACATGAATGAAAGGATATAGCCCACCAATTATCAAATACACCAAGTATCATGCAAACTGCATGGCCAAACTTCCATCACTTCCATCAAACAATGTAGAATGGTTAAGTAATATCAAACAGACGTTTTTATGTTACTTTTGTCCATGTACACTATATGGACGCCTGACCATTACAACAACAGGGACTTTAATGACATTGTATTCAAATGCACAGACATCAATGTGTGCATTTATAACAGCTATAACAGCTATAACAGCTTCCACTCTTCTTGGAAGGCTTTCCACAAGATTTTGGAGAGTTTCTGTGGGAATTTGTGTCCATTCATTCTGTAGAGCATTTATG
>JBBIGA010051371.1:0-12864 GCA_037576975.1 Alestes dentex
CAGTCCAGGACCAGCCGACACAGGAACAGTTTCTTCCCCCTCGCCATCTCCCTCCTAAACAGCTGAACTGTCTCACTATCTCACTGGAAAACACCTGCAACATTGCAAAAGCACACTCTGGTCTACAATTCTGTAGTATTGTATTTTCTGTACATAAGATTTAGATTATTTACTATATTGTACAGTTAATTTATACACACATAAACATACATATGTAGGAACATTTACGATCCCATCCGTGGACTCTTCAGAGATATTTCTGGTTACTTTTACTTTCAGCAGTCAGTTTTGTTGTGAGTCACTGTTTATTTTTCCCTTGTGTGTGGTTTCAATCTTTTTTGCCATGTGTCAGAATTAGGGACAAATACCGATGCAGTGGCACGTCTTCTGACAGTCAGTATTAAAATCGCACAGCCCACCATGTGTGGCCAATGGTACATCTGAGTCATTTTTAGACGGCGGGATTTCGGCAGCACAGATATGAGTGTTACACGTGGTGAGGATATGGTTTCCCCCAGACGCAGCACCACTTCCTCTTTTTGATGGTTTTTCTGTTGATCTGTTATTTACCAGCCACTCTGGCACAACTCAAATACAGTAAAACACATGCAGGGCTGGATTCAAGTGTGATGAAGTTCTCAGTTCCTACTGAAGCTCTTTAACTCTTCAGCGGGGGAGTTTTAAAAAAAATGGTTCTACCTCTTGGTACTGGTTGGTACCTTTTGATGTGTGTTAGGAGGTACAACAGTAGTGCAAAATGCAAAGAGTTGTTTTACAGCGTCTAACAGTGAGTCTGTGCTTCTTGGTTGTGTGTGTTGTGCTCTTGAGTGTCCTGCACGGTGCTCCATCCGTGAGTTGCTGCGTCAGTTGTTGGAATGCAGCCCAGAGTTTTGTGTGATTTAGTTATTGCTTGACTATCAAATAAAAAAAATATAAAAAGAAAACTTGTGTAAAGTGTAAAGATGGTGTATAAGATCCTGAATCTCCATTAGTGTGCAGTGTTGGTCAGCAGTTGGAACATGTTAAAATGTTCATTGCTGAATGTTATTAAACACACTGGTACGTATTAGTACGCTCAGTATTAAACCCAGGGGTACATTAAATTGTAAACAAATATATTCTATCTAGTTGCAGTATTGCAATTGCTAATCCTAGTAGGGCTGCCATGATAACAAAATTAAAAAATGAATCAATAAAAGTTCATTTGAACAATAAACATTGTCTCTGGGCTTGTTGCAGTTCTCACATTCCCCACCAGGGGAGCTAAAAGGGCATCACTGAAAGGGAGGAAACCCACACCAACAGGATCTCACTGTTGTGCTCATGTTTGTAGGCACAGATTTCCTATAATATGAAGTAAAATGAAAGGCTGTTATAAACTGTGCACACGATTACTCGACACGATCATCAGAATAAACATATTACTCAATATGTTTCAAATATAAAAGTGGAAAACACACTAATAGACAGATCACATGAGCGGTGATGTGATAATACTTTAATGGGGGTTTTCCACTGACTGGTACCAGTTCGGTTCTACTCGGTTCAGTTTGGTTTCGGACCATCGGTTTTCCACTGACTGGTACCAGCTCAGTTCAGTTTGGTTCAACTCTACTCGCTTTTTTTGCTTTTTCATTATTAAAATCTGGTACCTGGTACCGGGACCCGGTACCATTCTTGGTACCACCTTGGCCGAGGTTCCAAGCGTGCTGAACCGATACTAAATGATTACGTGTACATATTGGAGGTTACTGATTGGTGGTCGCTATAGCAACCAGTTACATGTAAGCAATACTTAAACCCTCTAAGCGCCAGGGTTTAAAAAAAATACTGGATTTTGACATCAATATTTCAAAAGCTTGTGCCTTAATAGGGGTTAAAGATAGAGACTTACTGAAAATTAGAAAAATGTTGGACATTTTGAAGTTTGAAGTGTCTGGGTTCGTTCACTGTGGAGCTTTGCTGCTCGGAAGGTCCGTGGGGGACAAAAGTAATGGGATGGGGGGCGAGGTGAATGTTTTTTGGCTATTAATCCAGGATCGGCAAGAGCTATTATGGCAAATGAGGGGTTGTTGGAAAGGTCTCACCGAGCCCTATCTAACTGTGAAGTTTGATGTGGATTGGTGCTTGCCCCGCGGAGCTATGCCGCTCGTTATGTCCTTTGACTGCCTCCGCACCAATGACACGAGGCTCGTTTCCACTGCTATTTACTCGCAACTTTGAACAGGAAGATGTCATTTTGGTCTTAAATCAAAGTACTACATGTCTGCTAACTAGTGATAGGGAATACAAATGCTACATTAAATGATATTTGTAACTACTGTTTATTTTATTCATGATGACATTGCAATTCTGCGACTTTGGCGCTTAAAGGGTTAATTGTAGTGGAAAACTGTAGGTCCGAAACCAAACTGAACAGAGTGGAACCAAACTGAACCGAACCGAGCTGGTACCAGTCAGTGGAAAACCCCCACAGGAATGGTACCGGGTACCAGGTACCATATTTTAGTAATGGAAAAGCAAAAAAGCGAGTAGAGTTGAACCGAACCGAGCTGGTACCAGTCAGTGGAAAAGCCCCATAAGAAGGATAATATTTTGTTGATTATTTTTCCTAGTTTGCTAGTATAAAAGCAGTTAACCCATATCAGGACCTCAGCACTTGCATAACACACTGAACCTTGCGTGATGTTGGGTGATGTTGACCTTGGATCATTATGAAGCAATAACACGCCGTGTTTGAATTGCGGCGGCGTATCTCAAAGGTAGCATTATGTCACTCCTGATGTCATGATTCCCCCAGACTTGGTTTTCCAGGAAAGGCCCAATTTCTGCGCCGGCCTGAGGCTCTCTGAGAGATTAGCACTGACGTTAACCAGACCTGCTCTAAAGGTCAGCGGGCTTTATTACTCCTGATAACCTGCTCATTTCCACCATTTACAACATGCAGCGAAGGTCACAGCACAATGTTTGACTTAGTAGGTGGGAATTTCTTTGCTCTACTTTTTTTTTTTTTCCTTCTGAGAGTACGTGTGTGTGTAAGTGTGCGTGAAGTAAGTTTGATTTCAGTGTCAAGATCATGTGCTCTCTGTCAGTATCACAGTATCACACAGAAATTGGCTTTTTGTTTAAAGTAATGTGGGCCTAATGTTGACATAGTGTGTTTTTAATTGGGTTTTGAGCTTAAATGACTTTTTGTGGAATGTAAATTATTTTATTTATGTAGTCTGCATTAATTATGTAGATACAGTTTATTATCTAATAGTAATAATTTTTTATTTACCAGTTAATTTCATATGTTTGCATGCAGTTAGTGGCCTTGCACTAAAATGACTTGAAAAATAATTTGACTGGATTGGCCAGGATTAATTGAATTTTAAAGTCTGCAAGTATTAGTATGTGGAAGTAACCCTTCTTTGGTGAATTATCTGATTCTTACAATTACAGAAATACAGGCTATAACATGTTTAGCATTTTTACCAAAGTTAGCAAAGTTAATGTTACTTTGTTTTATTGAACTCTTTTAATATGCTCCTAGTTCATCTTATTTTTGAATATTTCTAAATATACATTCTTTGAATGTGTTTGAAGCTGTGCATGGGTTATCATCACTGTTTGGCCTTTTGAAACATTTCCCATCACTCCATTAACTGTCAAAATAGATCTAATGTACAGTGTAGAACCTATATGTGAATGTTGAATTATTACTCAGATTACCTGTTAATGTTTGATTCATGATGAACACTGTTGTGCTGCTCCCTCCCCCTCCCCCCTCCTGGCTGTGGTTCAGGGCCGCTGTGTGGATGTCCTCTGGCACCTCTCGCATGTGTGTTGTACTGCTTGAGTGAGGGAGTGGTTTCTGTTGTGGCTGTGTTGCTCTGTTTCATGCCGTGTGTGTGTGTGTGTGTGTGTGTGTGTGTGTGTGTGTGTGTGTGTGTGTGTGTGAGAGCGGGGCCAAGTGTTTAATTACTATAAAAGGCTCAGGGAAACGGGCTGCAAATGCCATTTAGTTATTTGACTAATGACCCCATGCTGGCTGGTGAAGGTCGGCTGTTGTGAATTGAGGGGTGTGTGTGTTGGTAGGTTATATTGTGCTGTTTGTTCATTTAGAAAGGTCAGTAGAACTGTGTGGTTGGTGTGAAGCTGGTGACGCTATTATGATTTGAGGGGTTTACTTTTTGAGGACTTAATGATTACTTTTCTTTCAGAAACAGTGTTTGGTGTGTGTGTGTGTGTGTGTATATGGGTATATGTATATATATTGATGTACTGAACATAAAATATCACTATTAACTGTACATAATTGCTATGTATTCCTTTTAGATTTATTTAGTATATTTACTAATATTAAAGTGATAAAACATGTATTGCTCATACACACACACACACACACACACACACACACACACACCCATATGTGAGGAATGTGAGTCTCAAGTCAAACTTGAGTCTGGTTTCTGTTTCCAACTTTATGAACGTTATCTGTGACTCTCACAGTAGACAAAATGGAATAAGCTGGCCTGTGCGTTTTAAGCGTCTTTGAGGGGGCGGTATGTGAAAAATGTGGCAGCAGTAATAGATATATTTATAAAGCCTGTGTGCCATATCGGTTGTTTAACACTTGAGGAATTCTCTTAAGAGGTTTTAAGCAATCCTTTGGCACTGGGTCGCTACACATCGTCTCTGCGCTGTTTTACTAGGAATGCACTGTTCTTTATGGCTCATCCTAATTCTGATTCTTGTACAGCAGAACTGGTCGGTTTTTATTAGTGAAGCTCACACTGTAAAGACTAAAAGAACACAAACACACTCGCAATATAAATACCTTTTTCTTTTTAATGGACCATGGATGAAAGATCTCTCTGTTTTTTTTAAATGACGTGAATCAAAGTAAAAGTTTGAGGTAGAGGCGCAATTGACTGAGTGCCAGAGCTCCTACCTGGCCCATTAAATTACACACAGATCAGTCAAAATTGTAATAATTAGCCTAACTGAACGATTAGAGATTGTGTGTTTTGAGCAAAGACCTGCTGATTCCAATCTTGGCGATTTCAATTGTGCATCCCTAGTTTTTTACATAGTTTTGGAAATTCAGTTCCAAGGTCCAGACTATATTTTAATGTAGTCTTGAACAGTTCTCCAGGTTTCCTGGAGGACTTTCAGAGACTCTCATTTTCAGTCCAATCCCGGAACGTGACCAGTTTCAGAGGAATGTTTTTTGTTTGTTAAGCCACACAGTGACCTACATATGAATCATTGAAAAATAGCAAAGCACATCTAACATAAGTCCTGAACCAGTGAGGAAACAGGTGCAGATGATGGTGGTGCCGAATGCTGAGTGGCTGGAACTCCTTTATCTAGGAGCCTTGTATCTTTAGCCACTTTGCAGCCTGTAGCAGTAAAACATTTGTTCCTATTTCTTTCATATAATCTACTCAAGATGCCAAAAATAAGACAGTTTGACAGGAATAAAGTGGTACCAGCAAGGTGATTCAAAGCAAAATATAAAGAAATGAGGGTCTCAAGACTTTCACGCTGTAGGTGTATCGCAGTTTGATGATGAACTGATAGAAATGGGTTAAAATGTTTAAAAACTCATTACATTGACATACATGTAACTTGTTTTCTGTTTTGGTGCCTGGAAGTTTGGTTGTGGTTTTCAGCTTCTGTTTGATTCTGCTTGATGGAAGCGAATGCACAGACTGGTAGTATGACATGGTTTTTATGATGCGTTCATGGGTTTTTAGCTGCAGTTTTCTGCTCAGGGTTTGTACCAGGAAATGAGTGTGGTGTTACAGGCGGGCTTGGCATAGAATGTCGACTGGACCGGGGAGGGAAGACCAGGACAAAACATGAACTAATTCACTAAATTTGATCCATTGGGACACACAGCCAGACGAAGTGTTAGGCTCCTATGCAAATAGTTTAAATCCATTTTCCTCAGCGTGTGATGGTGTCTTTCTGCCAGCCATGTTTTCTTTTAGAAAAACTAAAAAACAAACAAGAAAGCAGTAAAACATAATCAGATTTATTTTGTTTGTAAAAAAAACCAAACGTATTTTCCTTCGTTCCTCCAGCCAATTTGTGAAACTCCATCAGCAGCTCCTGATTTAATTTAATGAAGGACTGAAGTCCAACCAGGTTTCTGATGGAAACTACTGGACTTCCACAAGGAACACATAGATAAACTGAACATAAAGTCACCACTTACTGTAGAATCTTATTCTTTTCAGTTTTATTTAGTATATTAAGAAACATTAACGTGAATAAAACACACTGCTCATCTGAACAGTTTTTACAATTTGTTTTTTCTGGTGCCTTTTGCACAATACTGTACCTGACTCGCTGCAACTCTGCAGCTTTTCATCACTGGGTGTTCAGTAACCCCTGTGTTGTGCTGCGTGGTCACAAAAAGAAAAATAGCTCAGAGCTGCTTATTCGACATAATCAGCATTTAGTTTCTGCTTTTATGCTTTTTAGTCCAAACAAAACTACAAAACATTTAGCTTTTTGGTTCTTGAATGTGCCTGCTAATAGGCCCCCATTCATCCAGAGGATCAAAAGCAGAATGTGTCCCCCTTTTGCTGCAGGTAAGGCTTGTTCTTCTCTGGACTAGCTGTTGGGACATTGCTGTGAGGATTTGATGGCATTCAGCCATGAGAGCTGGTGCTGAGGTTGGGTGATTGTTCCTCCTCATCCAAATGTAATTGATGGAGCTCCATCACTAAACAGAACGGTTTTAGTCTAAGATGAGTGGGCTTTTATACCCCTCTAGCTGATGCTTGGCTTTGGGCTTGGTGACCTTGGGTGCTGTTCCAGAACCCGCTCTATTGGCACTGTTTTTCTATAGAGATTATTATGCACTGCACCTTAGAGTGGGATTAGTTATGTGTAAGGCCTCGTCCACATGGATGTCTGAATAAGGTGGTTTTCGGGCGTTCGTGGCGCCAGGTGAGCGCAGACTGAGCGCCAACCGTTTTTCTGCTCTTTGGAGCAAATCACAGTGTCCACACGGGCGTTCAGCACCGGTGCTCGGTCGGCTGCGTGTTCGTGTGGCGCCGAAAGAATGCTTGGTGTCAATTTCTGCCGAAATCCTAATGAATGCGAAGAAAACGCCGGTACTGCGTTTACAAGGCATTCGGTTGACGTTCTGGAGGGCTGAATATGTTCCATGATTCAATTGTTCTGGGAACCACAACAAATCAAGTTTTGAAGGAAAGTGTAAAACTACAAATCCTAACACATCTGGAGAGAATAATTACTGCCCCCACAGGTGAATACGCGCAACTACACATTGGGCTGCAGGCTGGCGTTAAATAGCGTCAGACGAACGCCAGTGTAACGCCAATCAAGCGCAGATACAAAACGCTACAAAAACGCCTACAGCGTTCAGAGCGCGTTAATTTATGCAAGATTCAAACATCCGTGTGGACGAGGCCTAACATGTAACCTATAAATGGGAGAGTTTTATTTTATTTTTTTAAAATTTAATTTAATTAAATTTTTTAAACAGTTCTGTCCATGGCTGTGTGAGTTTTTTGCTTGTGCAAAGCACGCACTGTAATGAAACTGCTACACCCTCAATAGGTGTGTGTTCGGGTGCCCGGGTGTTCCACACAAATTCAGCAGTCTGTTACTTTGTGTTGTGAATTGTTTTTGTATTGGTTCTGGTTGTGCCGCCTGACTGCATAGCAGCTAAACATCTGTATCAGTGTGACAAAGTTTGCCTCAGTGTTGGTTTCACTTGTTTGACTTTGAATCATTTGACAGGATGATTGATTGTTGTACAACAGCACAAGCGGTGGTTGCTGTGGTTACAGTACTATAGTAGTTATGAATGAATATAGGGGGATGATAAATGCTCGATGAAGGGTATATACATTTCAGCCAATAAAAGAATGTGTATAAAACATGTGAAAGAATTATATAATTCAGTTTGACAAGGTGTTAAAAAATCAACAAAATGTGTAATTTCATCCGAACTGTCCGAACCTTCTCAAATTTTATAAGGATTATACAAGGCCAAAAGACCTCCAGTGTGGTTGTGTGCAAAGATAAGTTCCACTCGTCCCCACCCACTTTACTCTGATTAGAGGTTTTGATTGACAGGGGTTTTTATAAAAGACAGGAAATGAGAGAAGCTTAGAAGCGACCGACGTGCTTATCGCAGATACTTTTCCATTTCCGTAGAAAAAAAATCACGGTAACGAAACCATTACGCCCTCAATAGGGATGTGTTTGGGTGCCCGGGTTCCTAGTCTTATTCACAGCAGAGAAAGTATTAGCCTGTCCCTTCATTCAGCACCTCCACAACAGCTGGTGCCTCACTTACACCTCCAAGAAACTGGAGACCAGCCACAGAAAAGAACAGAGAGACTAAAAATATGTGTGTGATTGATTGGAAGTGGTGGCGTTGTGTGAACAAAGTGACAGACTGTGTGGAAGTGTTGACTCTTGGATACAGGTCCGCAAACTATATGAAGAGTTTTGTTCAGTGTTCTACAAACAGCTCATCACTACATCCAATTAAAGAGGCCAGCATTTTCTGCTGGACTCCTGGCCTTATTTCTCATAAACTTTTTAAGAATTACAGTACTGTACAAAAGTCTTGAGCCTCATTTCCCTGTATTTTGCTTGGAGTCACCTTGTTGGTGAGTGGGGCTTTAAGACTTTGGCATTTTAGCTACATTTAATGATGTGTGTGGTTTGTCAGGATATTTATTGTTATCAGTGAGGGGCATTTAAAGCAGAAAAACTAGTTTTACTGGGAAATATTTGACGTACTCGACAGCGGGGCGGCGATTTCTTGCGTTTTGACGGCAAAGATTCAGGCGTGTTGGGGCAGAATCACTGAAAATGATGGACATTTGTGTTTACTGGACGTACTGCACATTCACATTATAGGGTATTAGCTTCTGAAAAGACTTGAACTGTGTTCTTTGCTGCGTGAGGAAGAAGCAGGAACAGAGCTGGAGTTCTCCTCCTTCTGATGGTCGTAGATCAATAGCAGATGTTTTCGCTCTTCCGTTCTTGTCTACTCAGGGAGGCTGTGTGAGTTATTGTACGTCAGCATTAGAATCAGCATCAGCAGATTGTGTTTTCCTGTGCGGTGCAGGAGGTGGATCTAATCAGCACTTTTGCTTCGTGCCTATTAGGGATGGAAGCTTTTTGGCTCGTTTAATTTGATTTTTTGATTACAGCACTTTTTGTAGGCAGGTTTTATTCTGCCTTGTTTGGGTGACTTGATTTGATTGCGGGTTTGGATGCAGACTTGAAATTTTATTATTTAGGGGTGAATCTGTTCGGGGTTGGGGTGTTTTAAGTGCCTGACCAGACTTGAAGGTCATCAACCAGGAATGTGGTCACAATGTTTTTGGAAGTGTGTGTGTGTGTGTGTGTGTGTGTGTGTGTGTGTGTGTGTGTGTGTATATATATATGTGTATGTATGTGTGTGTGTGTATATATATAATATATATGTGTATATGTATGTATGTATTTACACACACTTTTCTTATCAGTCTTTCACTCCTTATTTGGTTCACTTTTTTAATTTATTTCCTTTTGTCACTCTCTTTCGTATCATTCTCTCAATTTCATTCTTTTCACTTTTTTTCCTTATCACTTTCTGATCTCTCTGTCTCAGTAGTTCCTTTTTTTCTCTCTTGTTTTTTGACCTATTACAGTTACTGGCAAGTGTTAGTTTTGATGAATCACAGTGTTCCCGGCACAACTGAGTTATTTTGATCAAGATAAAGCAGGTCAGTTGGTCCTTAATGTCACAACTAAAGACGTGGCCCTCCACTCCAGTCTTAAACTGAGGTGCCAAACTGTGGACTCTCTACCGTAAAGTGACCGTAAAGTGTGTGTGTGTAAAGTGACAATTTTTGTCATATGTGAACACACCACAGCACACAGTGTGAACAACACAAATTTCTTCCTCTGAATTTAACCCATTCACCAAGTGAAGCAGGGGGCAGCCAGGAACACAGCGCCCGGGGAGCAGTGTGTGTGGACGGTATTTTACTCAAGGGTACCTCAGTGATGCCACTGGCGGTCCTGGGATTCAAACCTTCTGGTTACAGGGCCAACTCTCTGACAAACTGGGCTGTCTACTGGGGGAGCAAACTGTGGACTGTCTATTTGGTGGAAGGCAAACTGTGGACTGTCTGCTGTGGAACTAAACTGTAGAAGATGTCCAGCCCTGATTAGTGTCCAGTGCTGTTGAGTTGTACTCTGTCAGATCAGCAGCTCACTTGAGGCAGCCTCTTTTAATAGCATTAAAAAAAAAAACCTGGCATTCATGCCAAAAAATGGCATTCACTGTCATCTTTTGGATAAAAAAGCATGCTTTTGATGCTCCTCTGTCTCAAAAAGAGGTCCTCCACAGCCCTGTATTTTAGCCTTGAGGTTGAGTCTGTTTATTTTTCCTTTTGTTCTCTCTCTCAGAGCTTCTGCAGAGGTTTCTTGTGGGTCAGAAACATTTACAGCCTTTGCTGAACCTCCTTGTCGTTTAAAATTCAATTGAACACCAAGCCAAAACAACAACAAAGTGTGCACATACTTCTGTAACAGCTGGTCTGTGTGTGCGAGTGTGAAATCGGCAGATCGGTGTGAGGAACAAGCAGGAACAGGCTGCTCTCATGGTGACAACTTATTAAAACACTAACGGCCAATATAAAGTTCTCATTTAAAATCATTCCTTCGCTCACGCCTCAGATGTGAAGTTGGAAGAACATGCAACACGCACACACACACACACACACACACACACACACACACACACACACACACACACACACACACACAAGAAATGAGTAATGTTCAGGAAGCCCTAACAGCTTCAAACACAAGGCTGTCATTTAAGAATTTGAGGACTAAATCACACAGAAGGTCACCCAGGACGTTTGACTGAGTCAGACTCGGCCCTTCATGAGGACTGGAGCTAATTTATTACATTTTAAATACAATTCACTTTAGATTAAGAGCTTATATAACACACACGCACACACTCGCACACACAGACTTGTGTTGTGATTAAGTAGTGATGACAGTGATACAGTTTAAAGGGCAGCTTTTGAAAAACAGATGTATTTAGACCTACTAGTCATACATTTTTATGGACAATTCTGATTCCTTTACAGTCCAGTTGATTAGAGCTGCAGCAATGAATTGGTGAGGTCAATAAAAATTGATTAGACATTGGTTAGCAACAAATTTTATTATCGACTCGTTGGGTCTGCGCTGTTGCAAGCTGTGTAACGGAGCGCTTGTTTGTTTGCTTGTTTGTTTTTTGCCATGGCAGCAAATAATTTGATGTGTTTCCAGCGAAACGTTACCAGCAGAAACACAGAGTCTGTTTTTTATTTAAATGCTGTATGAGTGCTGTTACCTGCCCCATATTGTATTGTAAAATTGCAACAAATTTTGAATAAAATCAAAATTATTTAATAGCTGATTGCTGACTGTTATTCTGATTTTGGCCAGTTCCCATCAAACATCCTCTCTTCTGTTACTTCAGCTATCTGAAGCAAAGCTCTTATACTCAGCCAGATGTTTTGGTCTGAACCTGAACTCTGTCTGGGACTTTAGAGCTGCATGGGATGGACAAAATACCTGTAATGTGATTTTACTGCTACATAGTGCAATTGTGATGTCTTTTAAGATATTAAAGGGCCCATATCACATTTCCTCCCCCCATTCAGACAGTCCATAAATGGAAAATACGCTACAAAAACAGCCCGTTTTCAAATCTTTTTTTGTGATGTCATAAAACCAACACATTTATATTTGTCTCTTTATTCTGGTGACAGCATTTTAGCCCCACCCGTTTATGCACCGATTCACCCACACCTTTAATGGATACAGATTAAAGTGCTTGGACTTTTGTTGGATTACACAAAGACCTCGATTCATCAGAAAACCCAGTAACTCACCTGGAGCTGTGATTGGTCACCCTGTCAGAAACACTGCGATTGATTAGAGGCTCATTTGCATATAGCAGAGACTGATATTGTCATTACAATTAACAGACAATATCGTGTGCAGCCCTAGAATTTTCTGTCTGATCCGACTCCACACACATTACATTTTGAACTACTTCAAGTTTTAAAACCAAGTTTAAGCAATTTCCTTCGGAAATAAATAAATGTTTCTGATTCTGAAATCGAAATTGAGCGTTTGTATTCATCAAACAGTGTTTTTAAACGACTGTGGTCTGTACTGAGATGTTAGAAGTCTCTCTTTAATCCTCAAGCTCTATTTCTGCACTCTGAACACGTTGGGAAATATTTTGGCCGAACAAGTGAAATATAAACGTCATTGTGGCCGCACTAATCTGTCCTCTCCTCAATCGCTTCCCGTTTCTGTCATGAGTGTGTGTCTAGTGATCCTGTGTGCAGGAGTGTGTGGCTCCAGCGTGCGGATTAAACCCCGTTTCGAGGTAATGAGAGAATAAAGTCAGGAGAAAAGCTAAAGCAGGTGGAGCTGAATGTGGGAGTTGGTCTCTGAGAACCTGACCCGAACCCGAGCACAGCGCATAGACAAGGTCAGATATTACAGTGTGTGAGGTGAAATCTGCATCTGCATGCTCCTGTGTTTGCGTGCATTTGTGTTTTGGAGCGCCCGTTTATGCGCTTTAGCCTCTCTGGGGAGAATGTGGGTGTGAATTACACTAAACCAGGTCACTAACGCTAAAGCCTTCTGCTCCACAGGAACGCGCCTTTGGTTTTCAGACACATCCACCCTGCCTGCACACAGGAAGCTCATGATCTAGTGTTGTTCACACCAGGGCCTGTGTGTATCATCTCTGTTATATACACACACACACACACACACACACACACACACACACACACACACACACCCCCC
>JBBIGA010051417.1:0-12861 GCA_037576975.1 Alestes dentex
GCCACTGTAGGTTGCAGCCTCCTTGAACATGTCCCAGTCAGTGTGCTCAAAACAGTCCTGGAGAGCAGAGATGGCTCTTGGGGGCCAGACCTTTGTCTGCTTCTGGACGGGTTTGGCACGTCTGACGAGCGGTCTGTAGGCTGGGATGCAAATGATGGACACGTGATCAGAAAATTCGAGGTGGGGGCGGGGCTCAGCGCCGGGGATATTCGTGTAAACACAGTCCAGCGTGTTTGTACCCCTCGTCGGAAAGTCCACATGTTGGTAGAATTTAGGGAGAACTGGTTTGAGGTTTGCGTGGTTCATAACCCCAGCGATTATGAACAGTCCATCCGGATATGAGGTTTGGAGCTGGCTGATAGCTCCATACAGTTCTGGCGGCGCATTGTTTGTGTTAGCTCTGGGTGGAATGTACACCGCGATTATGAGCACGGTGGTGAATTCTCGTGGTAAATAAATTGGCCTACATCTAACAGACATAAGCTCCAGCAGCGGTGAGCAGTAGCTCGAGATCAGCACAGCGTTCACGCACCAGTCCATGTTGATGTAAACACAAAGCCCCCCTCCTTTTGCTTTGTGGCTGAGACTAGCATCACGGTTGCTTCAGAACATTAGCATGTTGCTAATAGCCGTAGCTGTGTCCGGAACGCTGTCATTTAGTCATGTCTCCGTAAACACATAAGCAAAACAGTCTCTAAACTGCTGGGTGGTTTGCTGGAGTCAGATGTGGTCCAGTTTATTGTTCAGGGAGCGAACGTTGGTGAGAAAGATTGACGTTATTGCCGGCCGTTTAGCGTTAGCTTTTAGCCTAGCATGGACTCCCCCACGCTTGCACCGCTTTCGCTTTCTCGTGCACCGCTTGCGATGTCGCTTCCCCTGGCCAGCAGCGTCAGGCAGCACCATGGTCTGAGGGCTCGGTCCGCGTAGCAAGCCGAGATCTCGGAGTAGCAGCAGCACCTCATCTCCGAGGTAAGTTACATGCTCTTCTCTTATCTGGTGCACGGTCTGGTGGTCATAAACATGCGTACCAGCTGTTCGGATGCGAATGTTTGGCGAGTTCGTTGTAAACGTTTGAAAAAAAAAATTAGAAATGGTACGCAGATTATTAAAGTTGGTTGGATCAGTTTTAAAGAATGCAGGAACAGTTCCAGAGGAGAGGGAAGAGTGGATGATGGTAGAGATAAGAGGGACCAGAGACAGGAGACAGGCTTTAACGAGAGTTGTGGGCAGGGATCTAGCTGACAGACAGGTGGATGGTTTGGAGTTACGGATGAGATCTGAAATTTCTGAGATGGTGGGGAGCTGGAAGGAGGAAAAGAAGAGTGGATGAAGGTATGATACTGGGGATAGATTGTGGACTTAAGTGTTGGTGGATCTTCTGGATTTTATCAGCAAAGAATGACATGAGGGAGTTACAAAAAGCAGATGAGTATAGGTGAGGTGGTAAGGAGTCTGGGGGTTGGATGATGTTCTTAAATAGTGAAAACAGTGACTTGGTGTTACCTTCATTAGAACTGATTATGCCTGAGTAGTAGTAGGATTTAGCTTCGGCAATACAATCCTTGTAATGTAATCTGTGATTTTTGTACATATCTTTGTGTACATGTAGTCCATTTTTTTATGGAGTCGCTCCAGTTGGTGGCCTTTGGCTTTCATGAGCTGAAGTTCAGGCGTAAACCAGGGGGCAGAAAGGGAGAAGGATACAGATCTGGTTTTTAAAGGAGCTAGAGAATTGAGAATATGGTGAAGGCCAGTGTTGTAGTGTGTGACCAACTCTTCAAGTGAGGTGAAACTATGAAAGTTTATGAGGGAATCAATGCAAGAGTAGAGAGAATGTAGGTTAATGTCCTTAATGTTACGGAAAGAAATGAAACCAGGGAGCTTAGTAGCAGAGAGAGAGAGCTTGAGATTAAATGAGAGGAGGATATGGTTATGGGGAGTTTGTCAGCTGTACAATCAAGAGGGGAGACACCAGAACAACATATTAAGTCCAAAATGTGACCTTTGGAGTAAATGGGAGCTTGTGTTGCTGTAAACCAAAGCTCTCAAGGCAGGATGTAAAGTCTCTGGTCAGAGGGTTGTTATTATTGTCCATGTGGGTGTTGAAGTCTCCCAGCAGTACAGTATTTGGTGAAAGCATGGGGAGGTAGGTCAGCCGAGCAGCAAAGTCATTTAAAAAGTTGCTATTTGGTTTTGGAGGGCGATAAAAAGTTGCAATGATGGTGGGAGAGGGACCAGACATTTGAGAAACAGTACTTTCAAATGAGTTGAAGGCAGGAACAGACACCGGCGAGACTTTCCACTTCTCATGGTAAATTACCGTGATACCTCCACCCCAGCTGTAGTCATGTGGTTGACAGATGTAAACAAACCCCGGCGGAGTGGATTCATTGATTTGTGAAAAGTCGTTTGGTTGTTGCCAAGTCTGGGTTAAACAGAGAAAGTCAAACCCACGGTTAGTGATGGGATCCCGGATAAGAGACCCTTTGCTCGTGAGGGAGCGGATGTTGAGTAGACCGAAGTTGACAGTGGTTGTGTCGCCTTTAACTGTGTTGGCTAGGACACTATGGTCAACTGGCTGGCTATGACACAATGGCCAGTAGTCCAACCGGTGTTACGTGGAGGGCGCCGAGAGGTGGACCAGATGGACTTTATTGATGTCGAAGTGTCTTGATGAAAATTCCAGCAGGACCCACGATGGATGTATCTCCGGCGAGGCTGGATAGCAATGTCCAGTGGAAGATAAAGCACAGCCGGCGGGGGCACCGATAGGGGAAGATGGAGCCTGAGAAGCTCCACAGCTGAGCACTGTAGCAAACCCGCCATGGATTGGTACATGAGCCCCAGGATAAGCCAGACAGCCACAGACCAGATATATATCCTGCCAGTCCAAATTGTAGACAAGGTCTTGGGCAACTTGGGCATCAAGATGATTAGAGCCAGTTCTAGTTAACGGTGAGCAGCAGCAGCAAGTTGCGCCAGCATTCACTCAAGTACCCAACTTTCTCGTTAGGTGTTTTCAAAAAATAGGGAAAATAATAGTAAAATATATAGACTATAAAATACTATGCACTGATTGGATGAATATTCACATTAAATCATAAAACAAAAACATGCAAGACGTCTCGCCAGCGTCCCCGTAACCTTGCAACTGAAGTTACCTTCAGAACCTTACAGTTTCAAAATGCAACGAATTTGCATCATCTTTAATCACAAGATTTAAAACATTAAACATTCACTTTACAGGTGATGTGACTCCAGGCCACACCTCTGTTCTTGAATGCAGTTTTGAGTTTCATAAGCATTCATTTAATAAATGTTTAGCCATTGTTAGGGCTGGGTTTTTAGTTATGGGTCTTTTATTTTGAAATAAGTCGATGTTTGTGTCGTGTGTCACTGTGTCACCTTTTGTGTATTAGTTTAAGTGATTGGTCCTTTTGATTGGTTTTTGTCTGAGAGTGTTTGCTATTTAAGTTCTTTGAGTTTGAGTTGTATTTGTGGATTGACCCTCACACTACCCGGATGTTTTCTGCATGAGGCCCTTTCCTTATGTATGTACTGTTTAGAGTTTTTCAGTTAGGCCCTTGTGCCATTTGATTTTGTTTTTGGTAGAGTCTGTGTCGTTATGTATTAAACCATCTAAAGGAACCTGCACTTTGTGCCTCGCCTCACTTTCCCTGAGCACTGCACATGACAGCCATATTTAAATCTTTCAGCAGTTTTTTGAATAGTGATTGTTTACATACTTAATTGTTTACATTTTCCATGTAGCAAAAATGGTTCTGTAAAAACACTTTACTGTACATTGGCATTCACAAGACACGACGTCTAGATAAGTCTTTAATGACACCCAGCATTAGACATTTATATAGACATGCATAAAGACAAGCGTCCATTATTATGCATTATGTAGAGAAACTCATGAAGGTAGCCTTTATGACATGACTCTTGGGCTATGCTATTATAGGTTTGTCAGTTTTTATAAAATATTTTATAAAAATTAGATAAGAACTTTTCTCCGTGGACCATGGTGTGGGCATTACCTACATCCACTGGAGTGAACTACATGTATGATTACTGCACATGAGGGATGACATAAAAGCTACAGTAAATAGACAAAGTATTCAAGGTGAGTGGGATGTGAATCTTAGCTCACCAGAATGAAAATATTGTACTATATATACATATATTATTGCACAAGAATATGATGTTGCCCTGGAATCATATTCTTATTGCACATGACAGTTAGCAGCATAGCAATTTTGGAATTATAACAGTGGCTTGTCATTAGGGTGCCTGTGCTGGCAGTAAACAGGGTTACAGTAAAGTGTGCTAATTGAGAGTCCAAAGTGTGGTATAAGTGTAAACAGTATAAATAGTATAAAGTGAGGTAGTTCACTGAAATGTGCTGTGCAATCAGGCACTAGACATTTATGTGCATTTATGTGCATTTGTGCATGTTCAGCGCCCTGATGGCCTGTAGTATAAAGCTGTTGCACAGCCGTGTAGAGCCAGAATGGAAGCTTCAATACCATGTGCCAGACAGTAGAAGGGAGAACAGTCTGTGTAGTGGGTGCTGCTCTTCGGTAAAGTGTTAACAAAAATGGTTCCAGGCAATTGACTGACAAAGTATTTACTCAAATGCTGTTATTATGCAGTTTTTTTGGCACAGTATGCCTCTATCTTTTTCTGTCTATCTCTCATAACTCTCTCTCAGTTCAATTCAATTGAGTAGCTTGAGAGTCTCTAGTCCACAACAACAGGAACAATCTACGCCAAGGCTTTGAACAGCAGTTGCCCTTGAATGTGGGAAGAAGCACGTGCGGAGTCGAAAGCAGCCAATCTCAGTCAAAGACAAATGGGCAAGGGGCCCCAGTGATTGCAGATCCAGGATGAGGTGGTGACCTGGGGCCCTGATGGTGATCAGTCAGGATAGACAAATGTGCAGCTGTTCCCTATTCTGAGAAAACATGGAACAAAGTTAGTTCTGCTTAAGTTTTAGGGTATAATTTATAACTGTAAGGAGTGCAAGTTGAGACTCGGGCATAACTTGGTATAGCAGCCTAGCTTTTTTTTTTTTTTTTTTTTAACAGAGGCTTAATCACTATTAGTTTAAAGGCTTTTGGTAAAAAAACAGTACGAAGTGAGGAGTTTTCTCTCTCTCTCTCTCTCTCTCTCTCTCTCTCTCTCTCTCTCTCTCTCTCTCCCTCTCTCTCTCACCCTCCCTCTCTCTCTCTCTCTCTCTCTTTCTCTCTCTCTCTCTCTGCTGGCATCCTGGCTATGGTTTCATGTGCCATCTTTTTCTTTTGTCTGTGGCCTAATTAAAGACAGAAAATTAGATGAGCTGGAAGGATGGGTTGAGGGTATGAATCAAAAAATGAATCAAAAAATGTCTTGCAGTAAATAAAAGTTTTCTGCTCTTTCTAAATTAGACTGTGTAACTTTATGGACACATGACCTTTAATCTGGTGGTATTGGTATTACGTGCGTGCATCTGGTTTGTTTTTTTTGTATGTGTTTAGAGCCTGAACAAATTACTGTCTCTCTCTCACGCCATGCTTTTGGCTGAGATTGCACAGATGGACCAATTACATGCACAAGGTCCACTCAGTCCTCAGAATAAAAGAAAACCCACAAACCTCAATTATGTCTACACCCCCTTTCACTCTCTGCCCTAAAGGATAGTGCTTTGTTTGAAGATGTTGCATAATTTTAATACAACTCATTTTTATCCTCCTCCTGCGTCAAGCACAGAGGGATGAGAACGCTGTCAGCTCATATCAATAGATGTGCAATATGATTCTGATTTCACCTGGTAAGAAGAGCAGTGTGAAGTGGATTTAGTGATGCTGCTGTGCACCAGTGCTATGGTACATCCTCACAATTGAAACACAGCAGCATCTGCATTCTCATTCCTGTCTAAACCATCTAAATGAAGTCAGCCGTAGAGTATTTTGCATTGTGTTGTGAATCCTTAATGTCAATGTAAATCTGGATAGGATCTTTTGAGCTTTTGCCCAACGATAAGTGGGAGGTGGGAGTGGACAGTGAAGCATGGTCAGCATTACATTTCCCCTCTGTAATGGAAAAATCTTCAAATCAATACACGATCACTCAGGCCAGTTGAGGCAAATGCAACCTTTATTTCTGCAGGGAGAATACATCTGAGGCAGTCTCAGATGTTTCTCAAAGACTTAGCTCTTGGCAGAGCTTATATACCCTTTAAACACAAGACATGGAACTGAAGACGTTAGGTTGTGAAAATAACAATGCAAGGGCCATGACTTGTATTTACTCATCCTTATTGGCCATCTATAAACTAACATGAGGAGCTTTTTCACTTGTTGCAAGGCAGATATTATTTTCTATAATTTCACTGAGGAACTACTCATTTGTTGCCAGGCAGATCATCTTCTCTAAGGTTGATTAACTCATTTGAGGAACTACTTATTTGTGTAAGCTTAGCCTATGACAGAGCAGGTTACTTGTATAAGTTTTAAGATAAGCAGTAAATATCTGTAAGGAGTAAATATCTGTTAGTAAATACCTGTTTTCTCTTACACCCACCCACTATTGCATTGAGACATATAGAACAATCACGTTTTCAACTCACAACATTTGATCAAAGATTACAGGAATGGTATGGTATTGTAAAATCAAGTATTGTATAATTGTGGACATGAACTAAGAAGCTAATTTTTAACTGCAGACTTTAGATTTTGTATATCAGCCAATACTGAGTGTAGTCAGATAAAATGTAGTCAACAATTTTTTGTATATAAAATCTGAATTTTAAACTTCATATTCATATAAAACACATTCAGGTAAGCCTACTGTATTTATGAGAAATGTCATATTTAACTTTGTCCTTTGCAGAACATTTGACTGAGGGTGTTCACACTTTTGCACAGAGCTGTATGAATAACATTTTATAGGGTTGTGAAAGTGCTACAATTAGTCTTTCTTTCTCTTTAAACATGCTGTTAGATAGATTGATAGGGAGATGCTTTATTGTCATTGTGTCAGTACAACGAGATGACGTTTAGGGCTGCCCGCAGATGCACACAGCAAAGATTTAGACATATGAAAATTAAAAATGACAGAAGGCGTAGCCTTAGAATAGAGTTAAATACAACTAAAGAAACAGTATATGCATACTTATATACAGCAGAGATATGGGTTGCAGCAGGAGTGCTATAATAATATACAAGTGGAATATTGCACCAGACTATAGATGTTATAAATACAGTTATATATTGCGCAGGTATATATATAGTACTAAAGAATGAATATGGGAAATAACTAAAGTTATGTACACAGAGTTATAGATTGCACAGGAAATAATATGTCAAGTGAAATATGGCACCAGACTATAAATAAATAAATGCATTTTTATGAATTTGAAATTTTTGTAGAACACTTCTGTCCCTTGTTTAAATTTCTTCCACTTATCAAGCAAAATATTGGATAAAGTTTGAAGAAGTTTGAATGTTATTTAGGTGGTCCACCATCCTCATGAATTTTGAGGTAATAAAATGCAAAAATAGTAAATTAAAACATTTTGATATTTTATCAGTACCACATAAGATTTTAATTGGCTGCAACCAAGTAACATTATTTTTTGAATTACAAAGTTGTTTCACAAGTTACAAAGTTACTTAAATAAAATGTTGTCCCAAAAATGATCAAAGATAAACTAGGTCCGTCCACTATCTAGTTCTGAATGATGGTAATGTTCTTCACCCTTAGCCGAAGACAGGAAGTCAGAACTCATCTTCACACCCCTCTCCGCACAGTCATTGATGACGTTCAGTGACTGAAGATTAACAGCTGAAGCTTGATAAGCAGCAAGTTCTGTCCAGTCTGCAACATCTATAACCAAGAAGGCTGGATTAACTTGCAAAACCTGATAGGTGAACTACGAATCCGGACCAGCTAGATCGGGAAGGGTTGTCGACACAGTGACTGCTTTTGGAAATACTGGCTTGCCAAAACCCTTTTCCAAAGCGATTCAGTGGTCTCACTCGGTTGGTCGTTGGCCTGACAGCAAGAAGCTTATCAGCTAAAGCACGTCATTGTTCTTGCGGTACCCTGCTGCTGAACAGTGCTAGTGGCACCATCTCTTCAGTTAGATACCACTGATGAAGCTTCAATGCTCAAGCTGCACTCTTGGAGACGAGTGCATTCACAGACTCGTAACGCAGCAGTTTCTTGTACAGTTGCAGATTGTTCCAGGGTGCATCAGCAGCAGAACTGCAAGTCATCCACCAGTGACTATAAATGAATATTGAAAAATTGACAAAGTCCTTGGGTTTTGATATCTGCTGCGGTGTAGTGATAGTTCTTCAGTGAGGTAATCAATATGTGTAGTGTGTAGGTCTAAGTCATTTTTAGGATGTAAAAGGGATTTCCATTATCATTTGCTTAAAAATCACGAATATGGTGCAGTGTTGTGAGTGATTGAGTGCTGATGCACAGTTCAGTCCAGTGTGGTTTTTGGTGTGATGTTGAATCTGTGTTGAGAGTTCAGAAGTGTGGGCACACAGAGATCTGTATCTGTTACTGCGAACGTAAAGTAGTGCCACACTGCATGAATAGAACAGTTTTTAACTTCTGAAATTTCTGCTGAAAATTTGTGGTATAAAATATATAATAAATGCACAATCAGGGATTGGGCTAAATATTGCTGATGCTAAATTCATTAAAACATGCTCAAATCAACACTGATCCCAAACAGGTGAGGACACCCTTTGTCTCTTGCACAATTTTGAAGTTTCAGCAGTGAGGCAGGATATGCAAAGTGTTCCCTATTGCATCTGAGTGAAATCATCTCATTCAGTGTTTCCTGTTTTTATTCACTTTTTTCCCTTCTTTTTTTTATAATTATCTCTCTCATTGCAAGTGACAGCCATCATGTTTCTCTCTCTATCTCTCCTTCTTATGATTGCACATATACACAATTCACACAATTTAATGATGCAGCACTGCAACTTAAAGGGATCACTCTTCATCTCTGACAGCAGGCTTGAAAATTGCATTAGCTGAGAGAGACAGAAAATGGTTTGGGGACATTTGGAGGTCTTGTGAAGTTTAAAACATATAATATGAAAAGTTAAAATGCATCCTACATCTGGATTTTGTTTATATACACACTTTAAGACAATTATAACTTCGTTTGTGGTTGCCATGTGTTTAGATCTTGCTTTCCTCTTCATGAGGTAGAGGATCACACATTGTGATAGGATTGGTGTGTATCTAAACGCATTTCAACCAGCTTGACCATACGTAACGTACCCTAGCTAAAAAGCTGTTTGACATCAGTGACAGGCAGTGCACAATTGTACTACCTCTCCTGTCCATTTAAAAAATGGTTCATTTTAGTAATTGCTAAATGTTTTATTAATCATAAAAACACAACGTAAACCTCGACTCCACCTACTCTACACTGGTGTCATGTCAGCCAGATTTTTAAAAAAAACTACTAGGAAATTAGATCCAATCAATAACATGCTATGTCTGGAATGGGTGATAATCAGATACCAAGATGTAATCCAATACATGCTTAACATCTAGTTTTTTGGGGGGTTTTTTTTGTTTTTTTAACATTTGTCAACTCCATGTACCTCACATGCCTAACTACAGAGTAATTCTCTAGTCCACTAGTTTATTCTGTCATTGTTATGGTGTTTCTTTCATAGGTGAGCAGGGTGCCAGTGGAGAGCTGTGAGCAGTACACTGGCTGTAATAAGTGTCTTGGATCTGGAGACCCTCATTGTGGCTGGTGTGTCTTACACAACATGTGAGTATCTCATCATTTTATGTAAAATAATAATTAGGGGTGTCGCATGTTAATTTCGATCAATTAATCACAGAAAAAATAATGTGAAAAAAAAAGAACACTGATTAATTGTACCACGTGACTTTAACCCGGTCCAGTGTTCTGTTGAAACATGCTACCCATCGAGATGTGCTACCGTGCCCTTCTGCGCATGTGCAGTTCCACAGTTTTGGGATTCAGTGCTATCTTGCATTGGACACTGGTCTACCTATGCTATCTTGCGTTCGGGTCACTTTTTAAACTTAAAAGCTCTTTTAATTGTTACTTTCGGCTTGTGCATGTACTTGTTTGCTCCTACATGCTGTCCTCAGGGCACAGTTCAAGGGCATAAGGGCATTTTTTCTGCAGTTTGCAGAATGCTATCTGAAGCTGGGAAACATCAGCCCTGTCCAGAATCACCTCAAGCTGTAAGCATGACACAATTTGATTAGCCTGTGTCCTGATTCGCGTTAGCGTTTCTCAGTGTTAGAACCTGACTGTATAAGCTGGCTCTATGCACCTCTAAATATCTATCTATATATCTATCTATCTGATAATGCATATTATTTTGCCATTTCTCATCATTTTCAGTATTATAAACTGACAATAAACTGTTTGAACTGCATAAACTTAAAGGGAGCATTTTACGATCGGGTAGTGTGAATCGATACTCACCGGTTAATATGCACTACGGTAGCTATTTTCGTCAAGGCAGCATAAATCGTCAGAACACCGGAACTATTATATTAAGGGGGTGACGAATGGGTGAAACGTGAGACACCAAGTGCGGCGCACCCCCACATTAAAGACACCCGTGCTTGTATGTACATTGTTTTAAACTGCACTTTGTAGATGTTCTATCATTGTTCTTGCTGAAGCATTTTTCCCTCAGCATATTAGGTCATATTTTTGATTGCTGTGAACATTACTGCACATGAACAGTGTAAAACAATCAAAGAGCTTGTAATTAATTAGATTCATTGTATTAATTACATGACACCCCTAATAATAATACACAATTTTTTAACATGAAATTCTATTTTTAGGTCCATTAAAACACATTTTACCCATGGTCTCTTTCTAGCTGCTCTCGTAAAGATCAGTGTGAAAGAGCTGATGAGCCACAGCGGTTTGCCTCCCACGTGGAGCAGTGTGTCAGACTCAATGTCCAGCCGAACAACATTTCAGTCACCATGTCTGAAGTTCAGGTCAGGATCTTGTATGTTTGTGTGTATATGTGTATTTTCTGGATAATATCACCCCTGGACACGATATCTACAGTAAGTTATGCTGCCCAGAATGAAAACTGTCAGTGTCAGGATTTTGTCAATTGCATTTTGATTGGCTATCTGTACCTCCGCACATATTTACTTCCTGGCTTTCTAAGCTAAAGTATTAGCATTAGCTAACAGTTACCTGGAAAATATGCCCATCAGAGCAAGTGGCCCTTGAAAACTTGTAAACCCTTAAGAATTTTTGCATAAATATGACCTAAAATGTCATGGAATTTTTACTCCTGATTGTAGATAAATTGTAGGTCAACAGAATGGTAATGGTAGATAAACAGAACCCAGTTATACAAATGTGACAGAATATTATACAATTAATATTGAGAAAAATGATTATATTATTTATAACATATAACAGTATTATATGTGTATACCTCAGAACCTTGTCCTGTTAATCAGTCCAGCAAATTCGCGTGGAGGAATTTTAGCTCAGTCTTCTATAAAGAACAGTTTAAACATGGGTGATGTTGGCAAATTTCCTTAAATTAACTTCTCACTTCAGGCCCTTTCAATTACATTTCTTTTGGGTTAAGGTCACGACTTTGACTTGACCGTTCCAAATCATTAACTTTATCTATCTTTAACCGTTCTTTGGTGGAACACTTTGTGTGCTTGTGATTGTTGTCTTCCTGCATGCCCCCCTTTCTCTTTAAATTTAGTTTATGGAGAGATGTCCTGACAATTTAATAAAAATTTCAGAACAAGTCAAGCCAATGTTTGTTTTTCCAGCCATCTACAAAGACACAGTGGAATGAAACAACATTACTTCAGGACCATGGTGCGACACAAAGAACAAAAACTGAAACAATACAAGACTGCACAAGTGCAGGCAGGACAGGACTACACAGTGTGTAAAACGAAAAAAGTGCAAGACTTACCAATACATAAGAGCAAACTGTACAATATTAGCGGGGCTGACTCTAGGGTCTCAGTGCTAAACTGATGGTGCTGAATGCTAAACTGAATTCTATGAATAGCATTCTCACCTAAGTGTCTTTTTTTGTCTAGAAGGGTGAAGGCCAAGTGAAAATGGTGGAGATGCATCATCTGTTGAACAGTTGGGATGATACAAAAACTGCATGGGGTCCAGTGAGGGGAAGCTGTGATTTTTTTGTGCCTAATGCTGGGCCTCTTGGTATACTTCATTATGATGGATGTGAGAGCAATGGGACAATAGTCATTGTGGCAGGACATTTCTTTGGCGGGGGTCATGGTGGTGGCTTTGAAGCATGTTGGAACGATTGTGCTGAACACATCCTCTGAGCACTCAGCAAGGAATGTTTAGGGGTTCAACAGGCTTGACTCTGAGGAGAATGCTCCTCATATCGGCCATGATCAGGCAGAGCACTTTGTTGTATGGGGGAGCGGTGGTCTTTTTCACTGCAATGTCGTTCTGTACTTCAAACTGTTCTGTAAGTCAAGCAGTGCATCTGAATCACAGGCAGGTGGAGATTCCCTGTAGTTTGTGATGCCTCTCATGCCGTAACACATGCACAATAGATCCCCAGTGTCCTGGAAGTGGCTATGAATTTTCTAAGTATGTAAGCGTTTCATTGCTCTGATGGCCCGTGTCTCAGTGTCTCAGGTTCTTAGCAGCCATCTATGGCTTTTGATTGGGGCATGTGGTGGCACTCTTGGAGACAGTAACATCATCAGTGTAGTTGCAGAGAGTATCAGCTAGAGCTGTAATACTCAGATCCTTTTTAGGATTCGGCTCCCTCTGAGTCACTCACTAAACTGATCCGGGTCTGTGAG
>JBBIGA010051428.1:0-12861 GCA_037576975.1 Alestes dentex
AGACAGACAGACAGACAGACAGACAGACAGACAGACAGACAGACAGACAGACAGACAGACAGACAGACAGAGAGAGAAAGAGAGACAGAGACAGAGAGAAAGAGAGACAGAGAGAAAGAGAGACAGAGACAGAGAGACACAGAGAGATACAGAGAGACAGAGAAAAGACACCTGAAAGGAGGGAGCAGTGTGTGAGGGAGCAGCTGCTGTGTGTGTGTGTGTGTGTGTGTGTGTGTGTGTGTGTGTGTGTGTGTGTGTGTGTATGTATGTGAGAGAGTGAGTGAGAGAGTGAGAGAGTGAGAGAGAGAGAGAGAAGAGGACTAATCTCTCCCCCCTCAGGCTGTGATTTGGCGAATACTCGTGAGTGCTGGATTTAATCTCTCTGGCCCTCTCCTGCACAGGCCGTGCCTGTCAGCCACTTTCAGGAGTAATGGGGCCAAATTGAAAGCAGAGATTGGGAGCCGGCACTGCGCAGGATTCTGACTGGCCACAGGAGAGGAACTGCACTCAAAATCAAACCGACACCAAGATCTCTCTGACGGTGGGGACACAATCACCACACAATCTATGAGAAAGCTGTAATGCTCAGAAAGCCTTGAGAGGAACACAAGCGTGCAGTGCGCAATGCTCAGAAAAATAAATCAACAACAGCAAAGTGTTCACTGAACCAATGTTATGTCTCCTTGGCTGTAGACAATTCGCAAAGACATTTTATACTAAATCAGATTTTATTTTCTACCAAACTATGTTCATATTCTTGACATAATATGAAAAGGGTACAAGGAAAGTCAATTAAAAACACCTGTACAAGTAAAACAGTAAGAATTCATTCATCACCCTTTACTACAGATACTCCAATATGGGGGCAGATTTGAAAAAGAAAGAGAAAAAATAGTGTTTTTACCACATAATGAGCCTTTGTGTGCACTTTTTCCCTGAAATTCTTTCTTAATTTCTTATATTAAAGTCAAAATTAAGGTAATATTTTGGGGAATCTGGGTTGATCAATCCGATATGAGTCAGATATTTTTCATGTCCATACCTGCCAATGTTGATGCCATTCAATGTAAAATGATGCAAATTAGCATTATGGAGAAATACAACATTTCTGTAGGGTAAGAAATACGGTCGAATGAAGCACAGTATACCCAGTCTTGCCTAAAAGCTCTGCTTTTTAGAGGAACAAGAAATTTGTCCCACTTATAGTTTAAACAAACATCTGTCCAAACAATCTACATTTTTAAGCAATTATCTGCAGAAACCAAGATTATGATGCACACCTTCACTCTTCCAGCCTCTATTTATCATTTAGATATGGCAGCACATATATGACCTCTGTCTGTCTAAAACTCCACATCACTTCAACATGAACTGGCAGCTGCTTTTAGCTGAATGGGTGGTCATGGACTGGAGAATTAATGGTCTGTAATATTTGACCAATTCCTATATAATACACTACAAAAATGAAAGATGTTTCAAAGCTCTACTATGAATATGTTTCCTATGAATGTTTGACCATCAATGCAGCGGCGTGCTACACAGAACACACAAAGGTGTAACAGACCCATACGAGTGTAGAAGTCATGATGATTGAAAGGTTATAAATAATATCTCTTATGTGACAGAAATAACACATCCAGTTGTTCCCCACTCGGATATTGATTTCTGGTATTTACTTAATGTCTTGGCGATCATGATGGATTGGTCACCATAACCAGAGCTGGCATGTCATTTTTGCTGCTCTAGCCTCCCCCAACAACTGAACTTATTGTTTGAACTAGCAGCTCGCTTTGGAGAGGTGTGAAGGGGAGCGAACTGCAAGTTCTATTGCTCAAATGTGTTGGAGGAAGATGTGTTGGAAAGAATTTTAACAGGTCAGGCAACCCTGCAATACCAATACAGCCATTATCAGATAAAACTAGAAGATGCATGTCCGTGAGAAAATGCAAAGTGTGACTGAACGGTTGCTATAAGGCCAGGGTTTGGAGAAAACCTAACATTGGCTTTATGGGCAAAAAAAAGTATGTATTAAAAAAAATTGCTTGTGAGGTTGTGCTTCAGCAATAGGTGCTCTACTCGCTGTGCCATTTGGGGGGTGGGAGGGAGGGGGGGCGCCTCTAACCAAGCCGTTTATGGGTATGGCTGAATGCATATTAACAGGCTGATTATTTTGTATTAAACCACAACAAACACACTCACAGGTCGACAGCACACTATATATATGTATTGGTTCTTGTGTTCTCTTTGAGATTCCAACTGTTGTTAAATGTGCTCCATCCCCAAGAAGGAGGTTAAATGCGATCAAGCCGGGATTCCGATTGAGGTTATATGTGTCCCAAGCAAATTGTATTCCAATACAGACATGACGTTAAAGGTGACCGAAGAAACAAAAGCTGGTTGAGGCCAAATCTACTGCAGTTGTGATACATAGTTAGACTTTGATGGAACACTGCATGACTGGATACCTAGATTGTTTTGTATCAAACATGACTAGTGTATGAAATATGAGGGCAAGCAGCTATAAGAGGCTGTTGCAGAATGGCACTGAGAATGCATGAAACACTGTTAAATGTACTGCATATGACTTTAAAAAAGGGACTTTTTAAACAAATGTATTTCATTTTCTTTCTTTTTTAATGCCTGGTTTATGTTTTAGACAACTTACATATAACTTATGTTTAATAAAAAAAAATAAGGATGTTAAAATTGGCGACATTTCTCCAAGCTGAACCATGATGAAGTCCGAGCCATCGCTCCAAACTGAATGAATTGTGAAAGGGGTGAACCATTGCACTTTTATCTTGTGGGAAAGGAGGAAATGAACTCCTACAGCTTTCTTGCAGCCCACGTTTCCCCACAAAGTTTGAACACTATTATATACACTTAGCAAACAGTATTACGTAATTTCTCACAATAATCTCACATATTGCCTGTTCCTTGACTGAAGCAAATCCCGTTTATACTATAAATGGAGGGATAAAAACACTCTATGAAAACCTCTAAGTACTAGAAGGCAGTTGGTTGGCACTGTGGTGAGCCACAACCATTGAAGCACAACTTCAATCCCAGCCAGGCAGGCTAGACTAGACTGTATTTAAGAGGCACAGTGCCATGGGAGGCTAAATTTAAACCTCTACTGGATAGCGGTACAATTGCAATTCCACCAAAAACACAGATCATTCATTTGGTTTGTACAAAAATGCAATTATAGTAATAACCATCATTTATTCAGTGCTCGCTTTGCAAACAGCACTTAACGTTCGGCAGTTAAGCACCGGGGACTGGATCACTGGCGCTCAAAAAAGCTGCAGTGAGCGCTAAGCTCTTGAACACACAGAGGCACCGACCCTAGCATACTTTTATTGTGGAGATCAGAAAGAGAGAAGCATCAACAACAGCAGCAACCACAACAGTAGCAGCAACAACAACAACAACAACAACAACCACCATCACCACTATCCCCACAGGAGAGATGGTGCCTCCAAGTAAAAACACGAACGAGTCTTCTATTTGGCGAATGTGACTCAGTTCTCCGACTGGGAGAGGTTGCAGTGAAAGTGTTTAGCTCTGAAGAGCAAATGGGGGTTAGTGAAAGAAAACCTAAAACCAACTGATGACTCGGCGCCCGAGCAAAGGAGGCCATTAGATGTGAAATGTGAGAAAGACACACCATTGCAGTGGTGACCCAGCCAAGTCCCGCGATATAAATATACGGCTAAAGGAAGATGCGGTTTCTTTGTCGAGATAATGCTTTCACAGGCGGAAACGGCAAATTCTGTGGCTCTTAGTTGAAATGGAATTTCACTGACTTTTCAGGGGGGAAAAAATGCATAGTTCAATATAGATGTAAACAAAGTTATTTATAATGGTTTGAAGTGAAACACTCCATTAAACAAAAAACAAAAAACTACTAAGTAATGTTCAAAGCAGGTGTGACAGGAAACAGACATCTAAATCATTTAATGTATTCCTAATAGAAGCGTCATGAATACTCAATTAGAATCTATTACTCAGTTTAAAAAAATTAATCAAGTCAAATGTATGTTCTCGATGAACTGGCGCAGTTAATAGATCACAATTTGGCTGATATACAGGGAAACCACAGGTCATTTTTAAGGCATGTTCTGCATACAAGAAATATGTGAAATATGGGCCCTTTAACATGCAATTGCTCAGCTACAATTAAGTACCTTTTGCACCAAAGGCATAGTGGTGACAGAATCAGAGTCATTTGATGAGTCATATGAGGGTCTGCTTGCACATAAAACTCCAACGACATGTACCCCATGAGACGGTGTAAGTGACTGGGTCCGTCATGTTGGTATGTGTGGGTGTGTGTAGGCGTGGATGAATAAAAGCACTAGGAACCAATTGTATGGCCAGGTTCCCAGGGTGCCGGAAACAGTGACGTCCGACTGTGTGAGCACGTCTGAGTCCATTGGTAAGCATTGTCTTTATAGATAAGAAAGAAATATTTTTAACGATTCATTTTACTAAAGAGGCCTTTTTCTGTTTTTAGTATGAATTGCCATGTGTGCCTGTCAGATCAAATAAAGATTTCTTGTAAAAGGTATTTGAATGTTTGCAGTGCAGGTGTTCGTATGTGCTAATGTGGCTTTGTCTTGTTATAGAGTCATTTGTTATAGAGTCTGAAAGATCTTTCATTTAGCAAAAATGCTCGTCTCGGTCACGTGATAAGGTACATCAAAAAATGCAGCCGACAAGCTAGGAAAAATATGTGAAAAACAAATGTCTTTGGGGAGCTTCTTCTCATTTGTACACATTTTTTTTCGTTTTTAGTTGTATCTATGCCGGTCCCTGAAAATATTGTTTTACATGAAACTGGTACGTGATGCAAAAAAGCTTGGGGACCGCTGTGATAAACTGTACGGCCAGTACCATTTATTCTGAAGCAGTGTTAGTGAATTGGTTTGTGTAAATACCACCCTCCCTTTGTAATAAAGGACCAATTTGTGAACCTGTACCTGTGGTCTTGATATCGTCAATCCTCTCAGTTTACAGACAGAACAGCACAGGACTAAAAATCCAACAAAATGAACAGTACGGGGCTAAACATTCACTAATAGGAGAAGAACATGGGGTTAAAAATCCCACCAATGGTAGAAAGGCTGAAGACAAAAGGCAATTGAAACACTAAAAGTGGGTGGGACAACCCACGAATGTGGTCATTTTCCTCCATTATGTGAAAACAGTCAGAAAACAAAACCAGTAGCAATCTGGCTGAGATTTTATCACCAACATCATCTCCTACTGTAAAGTTACAAGATCACCACTATCACTCAGCTTACAGCAGCATTAGACATTCTGCAAAAACGTTTCCACAATAGATTCTTCTAGAGGAGATTAACAACACTTTCATGATGTTCATAAAGAATTACACATTTCACAAGATCAAAACTGATCTCTTTAATCTTTCATAAGCAGGTAATGAACCACTTTTGAAATTAGACAAGGTCGTGAACTGCACATTTTCCAATTTCAGATTAAACAGAGTGATAATGCATTAGCTTTCAGCCGCCGGCGTTTGGCAGCCTCAGATAAGGATTTGCAGGTGGCCTGCTATGATACAATAACGCTGCCAAGGAGATCCATAACCCAAATAATTGAGTGACGCTATCAGCACTTTCTCCTTAGGTTTAAGGCATGAACCTGCAGTTACTTTTTAATAATGAATAGATATTTCACAGCACTTTGGACAAATCCTTTGTAGTGTATCATGCCTTCTTCCAATTCTTGTTCCACTTCATATGACAGCTGCAACAAAAGACAGATTCGGGGGCTAAATAGCTCATTAAATTATGACCTTTAATGACAGACACTTCACACAGCTATCTTCTGAACTTTCAATACATTACACTGCCTGGTATAGAGTTACCTCATTAGCTAAGTTTCATGGAAAGTCATAGGAGCTGCAGTAAGGTCAACTGGTGACTGTCATTTAGGATTGGTAAGTCCCCTTAAAATATGCTAATTTATGAGGACTGTTACAAGGTAAAACCTAGATTTAGCTCCATTAAGAGAATGGCACATCTGCAAATAATTGAGCCGTCAAAATAAAAGTGACAAATAAATACAAAAAGTGATCGACACATTTTCTCAAGCACCGTTTATGTAATGTATGTAGAAATTAATAAAATCAGAAGTAACCCTGACAGCCTACAGTACAGTGTACAGTGTAACAATATTCCATCAACTGTATAATCAGACCAGGAGTCTACAGTCACAGATTAGATGAAGCCTCTGTGACTGTGCGTGCGTGACAAGTTGGAACATGCGTTCAGTCTTGCTCTTGCCGGACATCTGTGATGAAAATGAAGAAACAAAAAGGTTACGCTGCTGCGTTGAAAAATATGTACTTTTTAAAAAAAGGAAATATTTCTTTAGTCTCAAAGTTACTGAAGTTTTTACAACGTTTAATTGTTTTCTTGATGTAAATGAAAAATGGTGATGGCTCTCTGCTATTAAGGATTACTCCACAATGGTGTCGATTATAAATTGTGAATGGGTCATTTACTAAAAAATTAAAAGTCTCTTAGTTGTATGATACATGCAGCCACTCTGACAGACTGCAATACACCACAGGAAGTGTAGAGGGCAATCTTTTGTTTCACTGCACCATAAAAGATTGCATCTTGGAACAGATGGAACTTTGAACGTTGGTGGTGGTAATGGAAGGGGACCCCTTGCATTTGGCAGATGCTTTTATCCAAAGCAACAGAATTTTTTTTCCCACAGATGTAGGGGAATGTAGTGTTAGGAGTCTTCCCCAAGGACTCTTATCGGTGTAGTGTGGTAGGTCACCAAGGAATTTAACCCCACTCTCCTGCCTGCAAGGTGATGTTTTCTACAACACAAACCAAAGACGAATTAAATTACAGATTACAGATACAGAAGCAATTATTAGTTGCAATCCTACGGGCACATGTCTATATACATATTGAGCCAGCTGCCCGTATCCTTCATCCGTCTGCTCCATCCAGGTCCACCCTGGTCTGCTCCTCAAACTCCAATCAGTATTCATCAACAAGGCATGTGAGAATCCCGTTTTCTCTCTGGACTTTCAACAGACACAATCCAATGTGGGCGTCTCTGTCAGGCCCAGCACATGCAAGTTGCCCTCGGTGACTAATAGCTTGGGGCACTCTCGTGTTAGCTGAAGGATCTAATCAGTCACTGAGCTGCCACTGGTGAAAGAGTGGAGCTTGGCAAGAACAGACAGTGTCGGTATAGCACTTACACTGAAAACGGGAAACATGAAAGTGGACACAAGAAGACAGACGCTGTCCAAACAGTGCTAATAGCCCTTTCCTCAAACACCTGGAGCAGAACTGAAATAAAAGATTAAGCCTCATTAAAACAAACACAACTCGGTGTTTGTTTTACCTCAAAGTCCTTGTCAAGAATTGCTCTACCCTGACATATACAGTGCTGGGGTGGTAGAAGCCTAGTGTGCAAAACACTTGCCTGTGAACCCGATGACCACAAAGTTGCAGGTTCAAACCCCCACTTTCTACCACTGTGTCCTTGAGCAAGACACTTACCCCTCAGTTGCTCCAGGAGGACTGTCCCTGTAATGAATGATCGTAAGTCGCTCTCAGTAAGGGCATCTGCCAAAATGCCATAAATGCAAATGTGCCGGCATTGAATCTGCCGATATAAATACATGGTGAATCAGCCGCAACACTTTTGTAGACATCTTGTGTCGTGTGTGGTGCAACAGCCTGTTCGCTAGAGAGGTTCCGGAACAGGTGCTCAAGAGTGATGGTTCAGGCAAATAATCAACTGTATGCATTTTCTCCTTAGACTGAAGGCAATTTTTAAATCAAGCCAGCACCACACACACTTTCCTTAAACCATGTGGAGTAAGTAATCTCAAATATACTTGCTTTTGAGGTTTATGATGATGTTATCTAGAAAAATAGACATAAGTATACTGCATAGCTAAAAACAGCAGCAGTCATCTCGAAGCAAGCAATTTGTTCATAATTTGTCCGTTTTTAGATTATGCTTGTAGCTCCAGTGCAAAATGAAAAAGCAAACCAGCCGTGGCTGATTTCTTGATTTAAACAAAAAAAAGAAAAGAAAAGAAAAGAACCCATGAAACTGAAGGCCATTTTTCAGTCAATATGTGTGTGTGTGTGTGTGTGTGTGTGTGTGTGTGTGTGTACGTGTGTCTGAGTGCTAAAGTTATCCCCAGATGGATAAACCACATCAACATGATCTCAGGGTCAGAGAATCCATCTGCAGCAATTGCTGGATGGCAAACGGGCCTCCATTTAGCCAAGAGATAAGATCCTGCGAGGAGTGATACCAGCCATGATACCATCCATGCTGCAATCCCAGTTCATTTACAGCACTTTCTCTCACTTCAGAAATAAAGATTAGCTGGTAAACTCTGCGGGTGGGGATTTGGATGGATGAGGTCACACAGAAATCCAGACTCAGCATAATACTGCAGCCTTTCACAACTCCGAATTCTGTCATGTCCACTCAAACTAATGAGAACATGCTCCAGAATAGATAAACAAGTTTATGAATGTTAAGAGTGTACTAACTCTAGGCGATCTGTACCGTGCCTGAGCACGTTTGACCTCCAAAATCCAGTTTGTTTGGTTAGTGTGATCTACCATTATCTTGAATAGGGCAGGGTTCATTTGGACACGACGTGCATCTAGTGTGATCGCTGTGTGCAAGCATGGAACTCGAATACGACTGTCCCGTTTAACAAACATGGTCTTAAAGAGGTGCTGTGTTCACTGGAAATTTGAGCCGACAGGAGTATACAGGAACAACTGGACACAACACACAAGAACACAAGATACACAATATGGACAAAAGTATTGGGGCGCATGACCATTACACCAACATGGACTTCAATGACATTGCATTCAAACACACAGACTTTAATATGGAGTTGGTCCCCCATTTGCAGCTTCCACTCTTGAAAATGTCCACTATTTTGTGGCTTACTGTAAAAGGCTTGAAGCAAAATGATTTCAGAGCACTTCCCCCTTACCGCGATCTACCAAAACATAGCTGTCTCATCTTTTGTGTCTGAGCTATTAGGCTAATGCTGACTGCACACCCTATGTACTCTGCCATATTAAACCTTCCTATTAAAAAAAAAAAAAAAGTACAGTTAGTGTAACTTATGTAAAATAGGCTTTTTTTGTTCAATAAACTGTTTATTAAAAGAGCTAGAGGCTTAGGGGCTCCCAAGTGGCAAAACTGTCTAAACATTGGTCCCATCATCAAGATAGTTCCCCAGTGATGCCACAGCCAAACTGAGAACTGGACACAGCTAAATTTATGAGGAAGAAAAAAAAACAAAAAACTGAGGCTAGACAGCATGGACTTGGTTCTACTATTTGCAGAGCCACAGAGTCTAAAATAAGTTTCAAATATGGCTAAATGATAGCTTCCTGCTGAGGGATAACAAACAATTACATAACTCAAGACTGCAGTCATTTCAAACTCTTCAAAAAGGCCCAGTCCAAGAGAAAGGCCAGAGGAATTCTCTGTCCCGGGACGATCAATTACATTATTAGAATCCTAATTATGTTCAGCTCAGGTAACATTGGAGCAGCTGGTGGCCTAGTAGTTAGGGAGTTGCCCCAGTGAACAGAAGGTTGTGGGTTTGAACAGAAGGTTGTGCCTGCTAGTGGTACCCTTGGGAAAGGCACCGTCCCCACACACTGCCCGCTGCTTCACTTGGTGAATGGGTTAAATGCAAAAAAACCCAAAAACTCCAGGATGCAATATCCTGCACCTCTAATTGATATCCCTACTGTCAAACACATGTGGCCACACAGCAGTCAATAGTGTAAGATGATAGCACCCAGGGCTACTGCGGTCTGAAGGAGGAGTATATGACAATTAGCTGTTATTACTGAGATCAATTTTGCCACTCTGTGCACACCACAAGTATTCCCTGCATTCCTACATCACTGTCCAATCACAGGCTTCATTACAAATACTGATTTAGATCAACTGAAGAAAGCCCGCAAACAACCACCATCAAATTAAAACTAGGAGATAACTGGATGTCAGGCCATTATGTCATCTCATAATCATCATCACTGCACTTATTAGACTTCAGCTTCTGAACGTGGCACTGCTTTTCCTGTTATACTGTAAGCAACAATTTCTGTAAAATAGCCTTGGAAGCTCTTACTAGTAGATTTACTAATTAAAACTAGTAATTGTTATAAACGTGTTGAATTGATAAACTATGTGAAACATTCAAATTTGACTGCAGTCTTTTTTTTCTGTAAACATGTTCAACGATTATGTTCTTTAATGTCTTATGAGACTAAAACGTCATATCTGTACAAACTTGAATGTTAATAAGCATTGATTAAGGTAATTGAGTCCATTAAAAACATTAACCATGTACTTTTATAGATCATAATTGCTTTATTATTTAAATGTTCATGGATTTTAAACAGTTCCTTCAAAACAATCCAAAGAACCAAATGACACCGTATATAACACACTGTCCTGGACGCCATAGAGCAGTGGCTCCCAAGCCTGGTCCTGGAGGTTCCCCCGTCCCACACACGTTAATCATTTTAATGCTTTCCATGCTCCCAACATACTTGATCCAACTAATCAGCTAATTCAGAAGTCTTTCTTGGATTACAGTGGGTGTGTTGTGCTCCAGGCATAGGGTTGAGGAAACGCTGATACAGAATAATCAATGAATAAAACTAAACAGAAACTGCTTAACATCAGGAACACCATTTTATGAAGATTAGGGCATAAATTCAATGTTTATTACCCATCAAACTAATCACTAAAATATTCTTCAAACTGAAAAGCAATTTTACCGCATGTCAGTATCATAGAGTTAGTAATGGGCCGATCCACGTTTTTCCAGTTCCAGTCAGATTCCGATACACGATTGCCAATACCAATACAGTTTCCGATATAATACATCTTTTTTTACCTTAATATTAGCATTATTTTTGTTGAAATTGTGCTGTTTGTTAGTAAGGTTACATCACAGAAAAAATAAACTATTAACCACTTATTAGAAGAGCAAAAAATATACACAACTACACTGAATTTAAAGGCATTCCAAAGGAATTTATGTCACATTTGAGAAAAAAGGTAGCAGCAACAGCTGTAAAATTTTGTAAATATAAAACACACAACAATCTTGGCTGAATCATCTAAATAGTCCAAGTATTATGTACATTCTAGCAGCAACAACTGTGTAGAAAATAAAGTGCAAAACTAATACATTTCAAATAATGTGAATTCGGAGACACGACATGGGCAGAACGTAATCTCACCACTTCTGTATTTAAGGTGGACCAGCCGAGTTACGAGATGCCCAACTTTAGCCTCGTCGTGTTTTGGGAGATAGAGAGAGGAGGAGAGGGCAAAAACAGCCAACAAAAGACACAAATTAGCCCCTGAAAGAACCCCAGAGAGGTCTCGAGGGAGAGCTAAGAGTCTTCTCTGATATTCCTTTCGCTTTTGGGTTGTCTGCTGTAAATTTGTTGCGTTTTTGGAAAACGTCAGCGAGTGTCTGCTGCCTGGTGCCTTTTTCCCTGTTTGCTAGCATCTCCTGGTACTCTTTGTCGTGAAATCTCTGCAGGTGCTTGATCAAATTTGTTGTATTGTACGACACAACCGTACTTCCACCCCTCGGCACGCTGGCTTTACACACATTGCAAGTAGCCGTCTTGCTTTTTGATGTTTCCAAACTCCAGTATCTCCAGACGTGCGACATTTTGTTCAAAACAAGGCTTGCTCAGATTGAAGTTGCCGCAGGTTCATGGTATGGGGGCGGTGATGCATCTCGTATAACACAACGTCGAGTTTAAGGTCCAGCACAAGGTACAAACTGGAATATAGAGATCGGGGCTGTCCGACCGATATCCGATATTCGGACCCAATACCGATATCATATCGGATCGGGCCCATCTCTACCTAGAGTACTAAAGGAGTTTCAGCTCCTTCTTCACTACTGATACACTCAGTACTGAGACACGTAGATAAACCTATACTGTGCTCCATTTTTTCATACGCCAGCATCTTAAACTGCATGAGAAATTGTTTTACTTGGTTTCATTTTACTCAGATGAGCAAATCGATGAAATTTAATCAGTGAGATTTGATCAAATCTAGTTACAAATGACTGGACTCAATTCACAATTACTGATTTTCATAGCTTGAAGCCCGTTCCTAAAACTGACATCAGAATATTAACAACTGGAAACAAATATCCACACACAGAGGCACACTTCAATATTACTGTTGTGCTGAGAATCTACTACTCTTATAATACCTACTCACTGGTGGTCCAGTGGGGGTCTGGACCCTTAATGAACAGACTCAGAGGGGTCAAAAAATTATGCAGAGAAACAGATGGACTATAGTCCGTGATTGTAAGCTACACAGTGCGTGTACATGGTAAGTGGAGTTGATGAAATGGACAATGAGTGTAGATGCAAGGTCATTAATGATATTGAGGTACACACACACATTCTATTATAAATACAGTGTTTCCCCACATATTGACCTTTTATATACGGGCCACCAAGATATATTTATGCAGAGCCAGAGAGAGAGAGAGAGAGAGAGAGAGAGCCACAGAGAGAGCCAGAGAGACACAGAGAGAGAGACACAGAGAGAGAGAGAGACACAGAGAGAGAGAGAGACACAGAGAGAGAGAGAGAGAGAGAGACACAGAGAGAGACACAGAGACAGAGAGAGAGAGAGAGACACACAGAGAGAGAGAGAGAGAGAGAGAGAGAGAGAGACACACAGAGAGAGAGAGAGACACAGAGAGAGAGAGACACACACAGAGAGAGAGAGACACAGAGAGAG
>JBBIGA010051439.1:0-12861 GCA_037576975.1 Alestes dentex
CAAACTGAGGTGGCTGAATGGTTGGGTCAGAACATTTCCAGAACAGCCAGTTGTGTGAGGTGTTCCTGGTACACAGTGGTCAGTACCTTTCAAAAGTGGTCTGAGGAAGGACAGCTGGTGACCCAGCCACAGAGTCATGGGTGCCCATTGATGAGCGTGGGGAATAAAGGCCAGCCCGCCTGGTCTGATCCCACAGAAGAGCTACCGATACACAAACTGCTGAAAAAGTTCATGCTGGCTCTGATTGAAAGGTGTCAGAACACACAGTACTGCACAGCTTGCTGTATAAGGGACTGTGTCAGTCGGAGTGTCCATGCTGAACCCTGTCCACTCTGAAAATACCTACAATGGACATGTGAGCATCAGAACTGGACAATGGAGTGATGAAAAATGGTGGCCTGATCTGATGAATCACATTTTTGTTTACATTACGAGGACAGTTGTGTGTGTTGATTACCTTTGGGTGCACTATGGGAAGAAAGCAAGCCAGAGGAGGCAGTCCTGGGCAGTATTCTGCTGGGAAACCTTTGGTCCTCTCATTCATGTAGATGTAAACTTGGGATGTATAACCTGCCTGAACATTTACCAAGTAGACCAAGTTAACCCCTTCATGGTAATGGTGTGCTGTAATGGTAGTGGTCTTCTACCATTAGAATGATGTGCTTGACAAAGAGTTTACAGCATTGACTTAGTCTCTAAATTTTCTAGATCTCAATCCAATTGAGCATTTGTGGGATGTGCTGGATAAACTAGTCTAATCCATGGAGCCGCCACTTCACAACTTACAGGACTTAAAGGATCTGCTGCAAGTGTCTTGATGCCAGATTCCTAAATACATCTTCGGATTTCTTGGGGAGTCCATGTTTTGGGGGCCTACACAACATTAGGCAGATTTATGTGTTATAGCCTCCCATAGAGGACAGTCATAAAACAAAGAGAGAAAAATAAATAAAACAGAGTCTGTTGACCTTAACGTTCTGGTCAGGGGCATCGGAAGCATTTTTAATGTGAGGGGGACGCATCGGTCTACGTGTGGGGGCGGGGTTTGGACGTGGGGTGGGGTTTGGGGGCGGGGTTTAGGTGGGGGCGGGGTTGCTGCGTGCATTCAAAGTCTCTTCCTTTTAGGGGGTGGGGGTGTTCGGAGACCCCTATTGAATCTTGAATCTTGACTATTGAATCTTTCGCGAAAGAATCCGCTCCACTTAATCGATAGGAGAAACACACACCACTGGAAATCTGCTCAGGTTTGCCTCCAACCGCATGCAAGTGGAGTGAATCGGCAGTGTATAGACAGGCTGCTCGGATTTCCAGTGGTGTGTGTGATCTTCTATGGATTAAGTGGAGTGGATTCTTTCGCGAAAGATTCAAGATTCAACAGCGCTAGGTGAACTAATTATTTCTGTTAAATGTGGGAGGGTCCAAACGAATAATTATGGAATGTGAGGGGGACACGTCCCCCTCTGATTGAATGGCAACGACGCCCATGGTTCAGGTCATGGTGTAGAGACGTAGCAGGTCTCGTATATAAGAGGGTGCAAGGTCATAAAGGGCTTTTAAAGCATGTAGAAGAATTTAATAGTGAATACGGAAGGATACTGGCAGCCAGTGAAGACAACAGAGGACAGGAGTGCTGTGATATATATGCACACACACGCACACAGATTGTCGCATCACACAGACTTCACCACATGAATCAGTGCGCCTTGAGTGACCATGACTCTGTCGCCACAGATCATACGGGTACTGTGATCCACATCACTTATAATATCCCACAGTGAGAGGTCCTTAAAGCATGTGCAACACAGTAAGGGAGATGCACTCCAGCCCTCTATAAAAGTTCATATATTCTTTTTCATGCTGCCCTTACCACAATAAAGGCACTCCAAACATCAGTCCAAAACTTTCATCCAGAGTGACACATTTAAGATAAGACCCTGAACTGGCAGAGTGAACTCCCAGTGGAAACGACTGTGAAGTCAATAGGCACGAGAGGGGACAATATTTTCTTCCGCTTGTCCTCAGACGACCACTTTTAACTCCAGCTGGACGCCTGCGAGGAAAACATGAATCTAAAACCTAAATCATTAATTAAAATATAGATTTTTTTTTACATAAATGGCATCCTAGCCAGCCCTGAGACAGAGGGCCTTTTACCTCAGACGGCTCTGATTAGCTACAGGGTCCGTCTGCTGTCGCTGATAAACTCTCGCGGAGACTCCTCCCTGCCTGTTTCACATGAGAGATGCATAATTAAACAGGCAGGCTTTAGGACTGTGAACAGTGCCCCTGGGCAAGGCTGACTCTACCCATCTACCGCTAAACTCTGTTAAATGAAGAGAACGGGAGCACTTTTGTGGCTTTCAGGGCTCTACTAGGCCAGAGGGTGCGGAACTGCTGCAGTAAGGCAGCCAGCCAGGCGAAATTCGCACCCTCTGGGCTGTTTCTGAATTCTCCTCTTACTCAGAGTTAATACAGAGTTGATGGTGTGAAGTGCAGGAATGTGTGTGTGTGTGTGTGTGTTATTATGGGCAGGGAAGTATATGCCTCATGCCATTACATTGCCATAGTCTTACTTCTAAACAAGTTAGCCAACAGGAATTATGCTCCAAGAAGTTTGCATAAAGTTCAACACCTCACACTAATTTCTTAGTACTGTTTCTTTCTCTCTCTCTCTCTCTCTCTTTCTCTCTCTCTCTCTCTCTCTTTCTGCACACACATATATATATATATATATGGATGTGCAGAAATGCAGAAATTGTCCACTTTCCCAAAAGTCTTAGAGGGGGTAAACAGTTTAATAGTAAATGTGTTGTATGTTTGTATGTATAATTTTATTAAACTTTTATTTTATACTTTATTTTAGATTGTTTTTGTCAATGCCTGTTGCTGCCAAACAATTGAAAACACTCCAGTGTTTACCTGTATATCCATATATACACCTCCATTATGTATATATGTATATACATAAATATATCTAATGTACATAGATTCATTTAATTATATAGGTTTATATATACATTTATGTATATTTGCATACACACAAACTTAACTTTTTTTGGTCTTATTTGTATAGTGTACTTTTTATACTGTACTGTTGTCTTGTCTCGCTTGTATTCGATTGTTTTTGATGCACTTACTTTTGTACTGTCCACCTCACTGCCATAACAATGTAAATTTCCTTGTGGGACTAATAAAGGTTATCTTATCTGATCTTATATTTTATACTGTTCTTTTCTCTGTGTCTCTGTCTGTGTGTCAGTGCAGTTGTAACATAAGCAATTTCCTTCAGGATCAATGAAGTTTTCTGGTTCTGATAACACCAATGTTTAAAATGCCGCATCTGCAGAAAAGTTACATGAAAGAATTCAATTGTGAGCACCATGAGGTTCAGTCTAAATACTGAGAATGAGCAAATCTATAATCAGGTAAAGACCAACAGACTGAAAATCAAAGAAATCTTTCCCCCCTTTTCATCTTTCTCCCTAGCAGCAGTTTAAAAGAGGCCTCTTGTTCTGTCAGATTGCAGCTAAGCTTGAATAATGCAGGCCGGCCTATAAAGAACCATCTGTTGTTTGAAGGTGCTATGAACTTAGGCAGGAGGCACAGAAGCTTCCTGAGTTTTACTTTAGAGCTTGAGAGTCTCGAACCACACATTCTGTTTCAGTCTGACCTGCTTTTTGAACACGGTACGAAGCAGAGCAGCCAGTCAGCACAGCAGTCCTTTACACAAATCAGTCTTAAAGGTGCAGTAACTGAAACAGTCATGTTAATTGTAAGGGGTTGAAAAATGGTCAGGACTTTTTTTGGTGCACAAAATCACACAAATGTGAAAAATATCAAATGCAAACAATGTAGAACGGAACATCTTTTCTACAAACAACTCGAATCACGGGCGTGGAGAAGGTCACACTGAACTGAGTTTTAATTTATTTCTCCTGCCCCACTATCAGTCTGTCACATCCATCACTACTCAGTGTTCCAGGACCTCACCATTTTCAAATTAAGTCCTGATTATGAACCTGTGACAAGAAATCTGCACTGACGTGAGAAATTCATACAAGTCATCCCAACTGTACTGAGCACTAAAGCTTTCGTTTCAGATGGTGTACAGTTTTGAACTCAATCAATCTAATCAATATGCTGAACATGTACAAACCCCCTGCAAAGTGACTGCTCAGACTTGGTAGAAAACATGGTGTGTTACTTAAAAGTGAGTAATCAGACAGATATTTGAATGAACTTCTAATAGTAAGTTAACAGAACAATCATTTCAAATTATGTGAAGTTAAATAAGCACAAAATTGTGAGGTACCCCAGTTATTAAAGTTAAAACACCACTTTTTTATAATGTACCCCTTCAAGTACTTTGGACCAGAAACCATATTGAAAATGGGAGAAATATTTTAACACTTCTTCTGAGACCAGCATAGAGACAATTGTTTTTTCCTAAGCGGGTAGTTTTACTGTCAGAGCCACTTTTGTTATTGTGGTCTTTTATTATTTATAGTCTTGTTTGAGTTCTTAATTTTTCCCACCATTGTTTGGCTGTGCAATGAAAACCTAACCCAGCAAACTTGTTAGTGATGCCGTGGTTCACTTTTACATTTCTCACAGCGTTAGAAACCTCCCACTGAAATTTATCTTCATCCCAAACAGATGATTGTGATTGTGCTTCGTTGACTTCCGAGTTGTTAGTTTGTATCTCCATTGTTGTCTTGACACCAGACTGGAAATAGGCCATTGCTTTTTTTACTGTCAACACAAAAAACTAAAATTTTTTGACCAATCAGAAAGCAGTGACAGTCAGCTCGGCTGCGGCCCACTTTTGGCCATGCCGTCCAGCATCTCGGATACGGCTCGGGTTCGGGTCACATTATTTGTAATGGAAAATCATTTGTTCATGGCACAGCACGGCTCCTTGTGCCAGGGGAAAACGGCCATAAGTGTACAGATACAATATAAGTGTACTGATGAATGCATTTTTACTGACACAGCAATGTAGTAAATTCCCGACACTGCAGTAATTTGCTTTAGCTGAGCAATAATGCAGTGTTTGATTGTGTTTGGCTGGGGAGCACGACCTGTGCATTAACCTGGCTTACATGAGATTTCATTACACCTCCATCTCGTAATTGGCGGGTCCTTGCCCCGCCCCCCTTGAATCCTCCCAGGCCATTCATCATTGGCTGTTGTTCCTGCCCGTCTCAATCACTTTGCTTTCCTCCCCTTGTTTGGGCATGATGAACGAGCTACAGGGACTCTCATCTATCTGCTAGGCAGCTCCATTTATCGCCATGGTTGAAAAATAGATGGTGTATGAAGTGTAATTTGGTGCTGCAGCGAGGCCCCTGTCCCTCTGGATGTGTCGAGGGACTTTGATTAAATCCTTCTTATAGGAAATCAATACATTCCTCATTAGGCCGCTCCTTCTACCAGCCAGGCCTCTTTCCCTCTTGCACATCCGGCCCACGCAGAGAGAGAACGAGAGAGAGACGAAGAAATTGCAGAGAAAGAGAGAAAGAGGGGCTGGGATGGCTAGCAAAAGAAAGGATATGCTATCTTGGACAAAGTTTAGAGACTGAGGAACAGAAAGATCAGAGAGAAATGAATGGGAAGAATGAAAAGAGAAGCAAAAGAGAGCTAGCAAGGAAAAAAGAGGATTATGAGGAGTCAACTTAAAACTTTTTTGATCTTCTTAGGTCATGTCCTTGGTGATGTTGAGCACGATTTATTACTTTATATCCTTCAAAAGGTTTAATCTTCATTCATGTCCAACAAAATGTAGCAGATATTGATACACACTACATTTGATGCACTGGTGCATTTCTTATTTCCCTGCGCGATGTTTAATATTTAAAGGCTGGAAGACAGTTGATGAAGCCTATGCAAGCTATGCTGGGCTTTATAAAACACTGCAATGATGGGGCAGAGCAGTCTGTCCTTTATTTACGTTTTTAAGGACTGGGAGAACTGTTTTTTTTCCTTCACAAGGAGCTGTTTGTAAATTGACATTATAGGGATCTGATATTCAGAGGGCCCTGAAAACTGAGCTGTGTGTGAAAGACCCTGTTTACACCTGATCATTTAATGTGTCCTGAGTATCCGGATTATATCTGTATTAGGGCTGAACAATATGTCATCTGTTAATTGTTATTGCAATATGAGTCTCTGCAAAACTGATATTGCAAAAGGTTGCAGCATGCAAATGAGCAGCATGCATGATTGGAGTGACCAATCATGCAATCCAACAAAACTCTATTTTTTTTACCATTAATTGTGCTGGTGAATGGTGCATGAATGGGCAGGGTTAAACTGCTGTAGTGAAGGAGATTTATTTAAATGTGTTTTTGTAGCTTGTTTTCCATGTATGGGCTGTATGGATGGTGAAGTGAACACACATTGTGAAACAATATTCACAGTTTTGAAGCCTGTTTAATTCCAGAAAAGTGATGATGTGGGCACTTTAATATTTTGAAAGGCATCACAATTGCAATATGTAGCAGTAAAATCACAATTCTAATATTTTGTCCATATAGTGCAGCTTTAATCTGGATGCAGCCAAGCAACATGAAAATGCAGGTGAATAAGCACCCAAGGTGCATTTAAAGCAGATTTAAATCTGATCACTCAAATTACTTCAGGAGGTGGTATTGTTTTGTTCAGTGCTGTAACTGCCTCCTGTGCAATAATGGTGCAGCACTGGTCACTCTGGAGGGTTTACAACCCATTCACACGATACTGTTACAGTACATTACTGTACATTGTTGTGGTGTCTATTTCTTGTATTGTTTGTATTGTTTCTCTGTTTAATATTGTTACATGTTGCATCGTGGCCCATGGAGAAACGTCTCATCGCACTATGCACGTGTTCACAGCTCCTGACAATAAAGTAACCTTGAAATGTGAACCTTGAGATACTATTCACATGAAGAGACGAGGTGTAAACAGGGTAAATGTTTCAGCTCCTGAAAAAGGCAGTGACATTCTGTGTTCTCCTTTTACTTTCCAGCCAGTGTCACTGATTCCATTTGTGAGGAAACAGATTATATCTTTACGACTTGAAGACAGGCTTCTTTTGCACCATAAACACGTTGAAATGGCAAAAAATGAAGATGTTCTTATTGTTTTAGTGTCACGTTCCGTATGTGGTGGCCTTGAGAGCCTGAAAGCGATGCCCCCTCTAAGCTTCACCTAATTCCCTCCATGCCTGCCTGGTGCTGCTGCACTCAAGTGGATTAAAGTGAATCAGAAAAGATCAACAGTCGATAGGGCACATGCTAAACGGCTGGCAGAAACAAGCTGTTCCACCGGCCGCGAGGACACGTCGAGAGAGGGACAAAGAGAGAGAACTGGGCATATGGATGGGATTGCGACTTCGGCAAATCCTGTAAAACAGGTCAACTAAGTGCCGGACAGACTGAATGGATCGGTGAGAGTGTGTATGTGGTGTCGCACTGGATCACATTCCAACAGTTTTCCAAAGTAGCTACTTCTGGATTTGTATGTATTTTCATCACAAAGTCACTAATACTCAGTAATATTTGGAGAGCTCCCAGATCCTCTGGATGACCTGGACTTTTACTGAGTCACACACTGTTTGTGAAGCCCACCCCCCCAAAGGGAAATAAACCAATGCTGGCACTTTCAGGTCGTGCTCAGAGCCAGTAGCTTTTCGTCTCTTTAGCCAAATGCCTGAAGTGAGTCATCTGTTAGGTGGGAACCGAGACCTCCTGTCCCCCGCCCTGGCAGGAATGCTCATTTACCGGCCTGTGCTCTCTGGCCCAGGATCACGGCGGCCTCTGCCAGGGGGGTTTTAATGAGTTTGTAAGTGTCACCTGCTGTCAATTTTCATTTGAGGAGAAAAGCTCCCCAGAGGCTAATTTGCTCTTGCGGTCATCACTTGCAAAACCACTTCCAAATGGCAGCCGACTGCTGGATATTATGTCCAACCATGTTTCATACACATACACAAATACAGTGGTGCCTTGACCTACGAGTTTAATTTGTTCCGTGATGGAGCTGGTAACTCAAATTACTCATATGTCAAATCAATGTTCCCCATTGAAATGAACTGAAATGCCATTTATCCGTTCCGGACCTCGAAAAAACAGAGCATTTTTTGTTATATGTTTTTAAATAAGAGAAATGTGCTTATAAATAATGAATATTGTATAAAAACACAATACAATAGAATGTACTGCAATAAACTGGTTTAATTAGGTATAATGTACAGCATTTGCCTTGGAGATCAGACGACTTGAAGATGCTTCGGCTGCTATAATTCCAGGAAAAGTTTAGAGGTAATCCTCAGGTGCCTTCATATCCATGCTCGCTGCCTCACCGCGCCTGACAACCGAATGCTGGTCCTCTTTTTAAAATTCTCGAACTAGCCCGACTGGCTTTAAACGGCTCGCTCGATGCTTCGTTCATTGAAGTGCCTGGGTCTGCTGCCGCAAATCAGCGTAAACAGCTCGAGTCTTCTTGCAGATTATCGCCTCCGTCACGGGATCTCCTGTGAGCTGCTCCTCCGTCAACCACAGCTTCAGCAGCTTCTCCGTGTTTTCATGGATAGATGAAATATTTTAGCTGTTTAGAAAATATTTTAGTGCCCTTGGCTGGCGTTATAGCTTTTATCGACTCATTCTGCCTCTGTAAGGTGTAGATTGAAGAAGTGTGATGCCCATACTGCTTCGCCAAGTCGACTACATGCACACCTTGGTCATGTTTTTCGGTCATTTCTTTCTTTAATTCAATGCCCATCATCCGCTTCTTCTCAGCACTGTCCTTCACTCTCACTTTCTTTGGACACATGGATGGAAAAACTAAGTTTTGCAAAATATCTGCAAGCACAAATGCTCGTCACCCGAATTTTAGCTCTCAACTCAAACCAAAAAATCGGCAGAGAGACGGCTCGTATCTAGAAAAACTCATTAGTTGGGACACTCGTAAGTCAAGATACCACTGTACTGGACTGTTTTTAGACCCTCCTATGTCTGAAAATGGCCAAACATTTTTGTGCACTTCTGTTGGGTGGGTTGTTGTTTGGACAACACACACTGAGCAGTTCTAAAGATCACTTGCATGAGGACCTACTGTTCAGTTTATTGCTACAACCAAAAAGAAATCCTAACGTTTTTTTTTTCCTGGCGGCTCGAGGGGGCCCTACAGTATTAGGCAGGTGGGCTTGGTGTATAAATGAACACACTTTTAATGGGCTGTTAAATTACATCCATTAGGTGTCATTTCCTGCGGCCTCTCTTCCAGTGTTTACAGAAAAAATAGGCTTCTGCTTTTCCCACTTTGATGTTCATGACCTGAAGAGTTGTGGAAAAGAGGCCAGAATTTTAAAAGATGGGTGAGAGCAGAAAGAAGAGAGAAGGGTAAGAAGAGATGAGGAAGATGAGAGAGGATGACTGTGCGCCATGGGGCCAAATGCACAAGAAATAAAAGACCGTATGGGAGACAAAGAGAGCGAGAGGGAGAAGAAAGGAAAAGAAGAAGAAAGGGGGACAAAAGGAAAGCAAAGAGAGAGGGGGAGAGGGAGGGAGAGAAAGAGAGAGAGAGAGATCCATGCTCCAAGCTCTCTGGCCTTCAAATCCAGCTGCAGTGTGAGAGCAACACTCAGAGCTTCAGAGGAAGAGAAAGTGGAGAAACAATACAGCACTTAGCTGTGTGTGCACTTCGGTGATGGTGCTGAGAGTCTTTATTTTAACTGAAGAATATTTTCCTTCTTTTGCTTGTTATGAAAAGTGGGATATCATTTATTCATGTTAAAAACATCTCCAAACATCTTCCCTGTCTTTACTAGACTTAAAAAAATATGAGCTTAGAGTTTAAAACTAAATTTCTGGCGAGCATCCAAGCTTGTCATGATCGCTATTTTAGCTAAGGATAAATTGTAAATAACTGTGATTAATTTTAGGCCTTTATTGTTGATTAAAGAAGCCCAACAGTAACTTCCTAGCGGTCGAGACGACACACACACACACACACACACACACACACACACAAACATTTCTCACAAGCACCCTCTAAAAATGTTAACAAACATCAAGCAAAACAAACATGACCAACCAACTCCCTCTATGATATTAACAAACTTAAAATAAACATTGCTCGCTATCACCCTCTAAAGGTGCTACTGACAAACATCAAATAAACAAACATTTTCCATCACCACCCTCCAAAGGTGATATTAACAAATTTAAAATAAAACATAGTACTCACTGCTGCTCTCTAAAGGTAATATTAGCTCTATTGAGTATAAACCTGAAAGTAGCTGGCTGTCTTTCCACTGCTGACTGTAACCGGGTGATATTCTACACTATTATCCAGGGATGTAGAAGCTTTTATTGATAACAAGCTCAGATTGTCAGTATTTCCAGTGTTTAAGACAAAAATAATACACAAAAATATTAAAAAATGTTTTTCTTTTCATGTTTGCTGAAAGAATAAAAATATACACTACAAAATATCTGAATGACTAATCTGAACAATGACCAACTTGCAGTAGTTGCAATTGGTTGATTGTGTAATGATTGCGACAGACCTACAACCATACTGAGTTTCTGTGGTTAAGCAGTTAATTGAGAAAAAGAAAAAAAAAACAATTTTGATAAATGATCCACCTATGATGTGTTGATTTAGTTTCCTGCTATTTGGGGTAGTGTTTCAGTGCAGTAGCAGAAATGCTTGAGGTCAGTTTTGCTATAGAATTGATCTCTTCCAACCCGTTCAGTTTCTTTTTTGCTCATCCTCCTTCTCCAACGCAGCTTAGACAGGCACTGTTTCAGCAGATGTTTGAGCGAATTAACTATTAATTCAATTCCCATCAAGAGACATCAGACGCTTTTGACAATTCCGATCACATCCGTCAGTGGGCCACAATGACTTTAGCAATTTCCTTTTAATTCAGTGCCTGATCCAGCATTTACAGTAAATATGATTAGGACTCCTGTATCCTCAGCATGGCTCAGTTTTAAGCCCTTATGCAGCTCATTTCATCATTTATGACCTACAAAAACCTTCCTGGGAGTCGATGGGTCAGCAGAATTAGAAAATATTGTAAACGCACGTGAATATTCAGCTGTGCTCAGGAGTCGCCATCTTTTCTGTTTCTAAGCAGGGATTTCAAATACCCCTGGCCTGCAGGCCTGGCAAGACACAAATATACAGAATACACTTCTGCACAATCCCCCAAAACGATTAATCACCCAATTATTTCTCTCTGCTTGAGCTTGGCCAAACCCCGATCCGGTCGAGGAAGCTGGATATCAAATAACAACATTTATAACGGTCGCTGTAATGCTTGCTCCGAGATGGGGTGAGATGGTTGAACTGATAGAGACAGTGGCGTTAATTTGGATGCAGTGTCATTCAGCCATAGCACCCAAGTCATTCGGCAAGTTTTGTAATCACTGCTGTAATTACTTCTCTGCAAATCCAGACGAAGTGTTTTATTTCGGATTAATTATAGTAATCAGAGCATATCAGAGTCAGATTAATATATGGAACTGATATATGGAAATGAGAGTCTGAGTGGGTGATGACATTGAAAGGGCGCCAGCGAGTTTCAAATAATTATGCATGGGGCCCAAAAACAACTTCTAGCCAAGAAGAGCATAAAACCAATGCTCAGACTATGCAGATGCATCCCTGAATTATTCCATATGGATGGTTTATGGAAATATTTCAAGAAAACGTTATTGATCCCAGAGGAAATTGTTTATGTTACGACTGCACAGACACACAGAGACGCAGAGACAAGAACAACATAAAATATGAAGTCTAAATGAATCCAGTAAAAACTCCATGTGAAATACACTGTGCAACATTCACAAATGCTGGGTGTAAATACTATAGATAAGTTACTTACTGTTAAGTGATTCACTACTAACCCAAATAGTGTTGTTCTCTATGCTGAGTCTGTTACAGCACGTAATATTGACATAAGTAGTGATATGTCACATGGTGAATCTATTGCACATAATAATAAGATTTTGCACAAGATACTCCCCAGTTGGACAGATAATACAATGGCATAAATTAGGTAAGATATACTAGTCTTCAAAAGAGTAAAATGACTTCGTTTTCATGATGTGCAAAGATGGTGGCTCAAACAGTGATGCTGCAGATAAGTGTTTGTTTTCCACTGTAAAGTAGTTTCCCATGGTTGCAAGTAAATGTTGGTTGCCAGAAGCAACCTCTTTTAAGTATGTGCAAAATGTGACACGTGTGTTTGGTTTTGTTATGCTGTTTAAGTGTAAAGTGTCCATTTGTCATACGTGAACACACAGAGTGTTCTCTACCCATTTTCAAAGCCTAAATGTGTCAAACATGTAAAAAAATACATTATTGTTCTTGCTGATGCCAACAGAGAATTTTGCGAACTGGAAATCTGCTCTCTTTCGTAAACAGCTTTAAATAGGCTACGTCAACCAAAAATGTCTCACCTCAAGTAATGAAGACTGGTAATCAGAATAAGAAAACATTATTTGTCCCAGGAAAAATTGGCTAATTAATCCAAAATAAAGCACATCATCTGGATTTGCAGGGAAGATACAGATAGTATACAGTAACCCCCCACTTTCACACGGATCAGCAGTCGCGGTTTCAGTCCGTTGTGGATTTTCAAACCTCCCACCAGCTGACTGTGAGGTCCGGGCCTCATGTGTCACGCCGCGGTTACCAAGGCAATCAGACGCCTGAATGGAATGAAGCTCCGCTGCTCAGCGCCGCCCCAAACATAGGACGAGGGGGCGTGGCCCAAACATAAACAACCAGCACGAGGGGGCGTGGCGCACGAGGCCCGGACGTCACAGTCAGCTGTACTCAGAGGTGGGAGGTTTGAAAGTAGCCAAT
>JBBIGA010051459.1:0-12859 GCA_037576975.1 Alestes dentex
AGCTCGCTTTGTGCACTGGGACACAGTCATGCTGGAATAGAAAAGGTTCTTCCCCAAACTGTCCACAAAGTTGGAAGGATGGTGTTGTCCAAAATGTCTTGGTCTGCTGAAGCATTAAGATTGTACCTGAAGTAAAGGGCCTGGCCCAAACCCTGAAAAACAGGTGTGTCCCAATACATATAGCGTACACACACCTGAGCTCAAACGAAGGTGGGCATCGACGGGACGCGGAAAAAAACGCACATCTTGCTCCACACGTGCTCCAGCCCCCAGAGCCCCTTGATCCGCTGCGCCGCACAGCCTCTTTTGAGTATGCAGACACTCCGGAGCGCCTGGATCCTCCTGCTGCCCACCCACAACCCAGCTGGAGGACCCGGGGAACTGCACACACCTTCACATTCACCTGCATTTACATTTACAGAATTTGTCAGACACTCTTACCCAGAGTGGCAAATCTGTGCTTTACAGTCCCCAAGAAAACACACCCCTCACACTAGTGGTTAGGGAGTTGTGCCTGCAATCGGAAGGTAATGGGGTCGAATCCCAGGACTGCTGGTGGCAACTCTCCCAAATAGGCCCACCAGCTGGACATGTACAAACAGCCACTAGCAGATCTCTACAACTCGGCCGTCATCCGTTGGGATGGGGGGTGGGGGACGAAACGAATGATTTTGAAAAGCTATAATGGTTCCGGCCCCACGCTTCAAATACAAAAACAACAGCTATATACCAACCTCCACAACAGAATAATTCACTCTATTTTGTTGGCTTTTACCTATGGATTTTACACCTAAAATGATCGTATTAGTGCCCTCTGCTGTTGTTAGTCAGTTAAGGAGAAAGGCAGGCCGACGGCCATGCACCAGCTGGCCGTTCTGGACTTTTCCAGAATGCACAGATTGCCAGTCCGCCCCTGTTCTAAGTGCTTAGTGAATAGGATGGTCTTCAGTATCCATCTGAATACAGTGAAAGCATGAACTTTTTCAGCAGTTGGTGCTTCAGTAGCTCCTCTCTGACTTCGGGCCAGATGAAGATGATGATTCTTTATTTATCACATGCATAGTCACACAAGTACAACATACAGTGAAATGATTTCTCTGCATTTAACCCATTCACCAAGTGAAGCAGTGGGCTGCCGCCAGTGAGGCGCCCGGGGCTGCCGCCAGTGGGCTAACCTTCACACACCATGTACATCAATGACCCTTGAACGCACATGACCCTGTCACTGGATTATTGATTGTCCTTTCTTGGAGCACTTTTGGTAGGTACTGACCACTGGGAACACTCAAATTAAGAATAGATTTCACTGGGGTCTTGTACAGGTGCACAAGCAAGTCAGACAGGTCAATACCTCCCATGTGTTCACTGTAGGCTTGGATGAGGGACAGACATGGGACCCTGACCTTCAATTTGGCCTCCTTGCTCCAGCGCTTCAAAGTGGAAAAAAGGCTCAGCTCCAAAAGCGTTGCGCAGTAGGTTGCCACACTTGTTGTCAACCCATTTCACTGCAATGAGACTGCCACTAGACCTGTAGTGACGTGCTCCACAGCCTTCTTTCATCAGCCCTTTATCAGACATCAGCGGCGCTCCACACATGTGGCTTGGTCGCACTGTACCAGTGCACCCGATGTCCAGAGTGGAGTTCAGCCTTTGAAATAATCCAAAACTGGTGTCGCAAAACACAACAGTTAGACGTGGGGCAGTTATCGTTTTACAGAGCAATGGCACCCAGAGGTAACATCTGCTCCTCCTCAGTCAACACAGAAAAATGTTGATTTCCTTGATAAAGCAAGAGATCATGCACAATGCCACAGGAACTGAAGACTTTGAAGCCCCACTTTTCTGGTTTATTGGCAACGTACTGATGCAGAACAGAGGGCGGATTTTGAAAAAACGATCCTAACTGTCTTCACACTGCTGATTGTTACTGAAGTGAAGAAGTCTGCGTAGCTGCTTGAATCTTCTGCCAGACATGATATCTGCTACCAGATTGTGTTGAAGTGTGCCAGTAGTCCTCCATGGATTGGGGAGCTGAAAACTCTTATGTACAGCAGAGTGGACAGGAAACATTCAATTTCTTCTGATGAGGTTTTATGGGCTCGCCATACTTCTTTTTTAGCCTTCTTTTGTGGTGGTGGTTCAATGTCTTGATCCTTGTTTAAGGACTCAAAATCATCAGAATCTGTGTCTCCCATTGTGGGACAGAAATCTGGGTCATCATCACTGCTGCAGGAGGATTCAGCATCTGACAGCAGGATCTTCGGGCACGAGTGCCTGTACAGGGCGAACCATTTGTCCATAAAATGTTCTGGTGTCCATTTATATAATACAGAAAAGAAAGCAATCCACATTCACATGTTTTTCATGAAATATCTATGTCAAAGCAAACTATTAAATTCATGTCAGTGAGTACATTGTAACTGTAATGCAACAGGTTTGCATATAAATTGAAAGAATGAACAGAAAACCAGATACCTACAAATGGGCATATCAATCGTTTGTCACATCATTTTTTTAAATTCCTAAATCATTAGATTGTTTGATAGGTGGTTCTTTTGTTCAAATCGTTTGCTTCAGTAACATCTCAATCTATATTTTATCATGAAAATCCACGTTCCGTCAAAACTGAACGTGGATTTTCATGATAAAATCCATCTGGTGGATTTTGAATTGTGTGCCGACGCTGAAGAAGTTAACCCGTGCATCTCACCACAGTCCCATCTGGTGGATTTTCTCTGAATACTCAGTCCAGAATTGTCTCTCATGTTTAAAGGGGCGACACCAGTTAAATGGTCTACCAAATGGTAGAGCCGACCGAAAGTGAGTAAATTAAACACACACTAGACAAGGCCCAGATCTCCCTCAGCCCTCTGTATGCATGAATTGGAAGAAATCACCAACGAATACGCTCTTAAAGAGCACCCAGACTGAGGCACAACACCTGTGCCTGGAGGGTTCACAGAGTTCAGCACTCTACACCAGTGTACATGTCAAAGTACATGAGCTGTCCACATGGCTGACTATGAAATAACGTAATTAAAACTTATTTGTGGGATACAACGATGTAATCAGACCTTATTGGTTTAATACTGTTGGATGGGTTTGGTCATGCTTTCTTATGCCCTGGGGTTGACACTTTTTTTGCTCTAGTACTCTAATTAGAGTACCTACATGAATGAATTGGTACTCACCGAAATTAAAAGTCTTCCACCTCACTATCCGTGTCATCCTCACTTCTGCTGTCAATTTCACCATTTCGTCTTTCTGACTGATCCGCCGATGTGCTGCTCCCTTCCAAAGTTCAACTGCAGACTTGGGTTTGAAAGTTCCTGTAGTCAGCTTGGACATGTGAATGTGCATCAAAGCTGATAAACTTTTGTCTGACAAGCGATCTTTCACTGATGATGCTGACAAGCGTTTTCCAGCTTGTTTTACTCTCATCCATTCCGTGAAAGTAGAGTCTGCTTTGGCAGACCAGCAAGCTTTGTACTTCTGAATTATATCACTGAGGACAATGTTTCCAAAACCATGAATGTCCTGCTTTTCCATGGGCCATGTAGAGGGATCAAATATCAAGAAAATGTCACATGCATTTAATGATGCATACCAACTTTCAAATTCTTAAATCAAAGCTGTTAACAGATTCACTTTGTCTTTGTCTGCATCAACTTGACTGGGTGCTGTTGACCTGTAGCGGCCGTTGCTTTTCAATAAAAGACAAAACTGGCCTACAGCCACCATAAGCTCATCTTTACACTGTCCAATGGTAAGTTGCTCACGCTGAAATATAGCAGATGTCTGTTGCAAGGCACTGCCAATATCCAGCATGTGTGATAAGAAACAGTGAAAGCGTTCAGTACAAATCTCTTCCATGTCTGAAACTGATGACACTTGGTCCCTAATTGTAGGGATCTGAGAAGTTTGATCAAGGGATGCTGCTGCCCTCCCTTCTTGGCGAGCCTTTTCTTGCTCCATGGCCTCGATAACTTGTTTATGCTCTTTTCTACCTTTGTGTTTCTCAAAAACTGGATGGCTAAAAACTGTAGCCCCCATATAGTACGCGCTTTTGATGTCTGCAAGATGCGAGTATGCACGACAAAATTTACACCACATTTCTGAGCGTTTAGCGTTAGGTCCCTGCCAGGGAACATCCATTAGCCACTTTTCTGATCATGAAAGTCTTGTCTTTTCTGTGATGGCTTTTTTGGCAGGTGGAGGAATACAAAAAATAAATAAATAAATCACTCAAGTGGTCTCTGTTTAGACATTTTGAAGGTAGAGGGGGTAGGCTTGGTAGGCTAGGTAGGCTAATGTAATGTAGGCTTGGTACGCTAGGTAGGCTAATGTAAAGATAGGTTAGGTAGGTAAGCTAATGAATTTGGCTACAAATTAAAGGAGACCCTTGCTGAATTAAAGTTTCTGTAAGTAATTTCTGCACTCAGTCAAAGCGTATTTTAAAACGTACTTATTAGTTTTCTTTTAAAGGTTTTCCGTTCCTGAGCTGTGGTAATTAAGAGATCAAGTAACGGGTCGTGAAGTCGAGGCGGCGGGGAGGAGCACGCAGCGAGATCCGACCTGAGATCCGACCTGAGATCAGACCTGAGATCAGACCTGCTCTGACCGAATTTTGATTGGTGCAGAAGTGAGGCTCTACGGACCGACAGGAACCCTATTTTAAAACATCATTATTGTTTTTCTTTTTAAGGGTTTCTCTACCTGAGTGGTGGTACTTAGAGATCCAGTATGAAGTTACTCAAATTACGTGCGCTTTTGCGCTATGAAGACTGAAAACTGCCGCACATTTGCGTACCACGTATGTCAACCCCTGCTTATGCCTATAAATACCCAGCTCATGTCCAGCTGAGAGAGGCTCTTCCACCGGACCACGATGCTGCTGTACTCAATAAACAGCAAGCTGTACTTCTCCGACTCCGTTTGATTTTTGACTTAGAAAAAAGTTTCAGATATAGGCTTACTCCAATTCTCCACGACACTCTTAGTCACTTAGAACCTCACACTCACCCATTTTCCCCGCTTCCAACACACCAACTTCAAGAACTGACAGTTCAGTGTCTAACAAATCCCACCCCCTGACAGGTGCCACTGTAAAGAGATCATTAACATTATTCACTTCACCTGTCAATGGTTTTAATGCTGCGGCTGATCTCTGTAGATCTATTTGACAACAGGAATAAGACTGGCTGAGAATCAGAGTAATAAACTGGAGCTTAATACTGGGAATAAAAAAAATGAAATCAGCTATAATAAAAAAAAAGAGTCAGAGATACAGATTTTAAAAACATAGTTTTTTTATTGTCAAACTAAAACCAGTCTTGCTATTTACACTATACAAGCTGGGATTTATTATATAGGAAACATTAACACTTATGTACATCGTTTATGTATTATGCATTGTGTTTAACCATTTAGGCACAAATTAGATTATAAAACGAGGAGTTATTTTTAACAGTCCTTAAAAGAAAGGACAGAGTAATTGTTGGGTAGTCTGAAAAATCAGGATCAAGGAAAATATAGCAGCACAGCCAATAGCTTGTTTTAAAAAAAGTCTAAACTGCCATCAATCACCTTTCGGTCTGGCAGTATTTACACTCTGTGTGAATGAATGAGAACAATCAGTCAATCTGTTTTGAAATATGAAATATGAAATATGAACGTATCTGAAAATATCTTTAAATGAACGTATGAAAGCGGTGAAAAGAACTATAATATTTTAATATTTATAATGTGAAATTTCAGTGCGGCGTATCAATTTGCTTTCTAAACAGAAAGATGATTTAATCAGCAGCTTTATTTGAGTTACTGGAAGTGTCCTTTAAATACGAGGCATTTTTTCATTAAATTTGGAGTCAACTTCAACACAAACACTTTAATACGAAGTATAAATTAAAATTAATTCACAAAAGGTATCACAAATATATATCCTTAGTAAGTATATGCATATTTAAAAAAAGACAAAAGATGGAGACATAAATTTGGTGCATGGCATCTTGTCTAGTGAGGAGGTGTGGTGGCACTGACAATCTGGAAGAAGAGAGAAGGCTTGACTTTGAGCTCATAAATAAACACTGCATTCAAATTCTGAATAAATATTCTACTTCTGTGTCACATATGTCTTATTAGTTCTCATTACTGATGTCATTTTTCAGTGAAGGCTATTTTTCAGTGTGGAACAACGCTATTCCCATTCTCTCGTCAAAAGCGTTCTTATTGTGTTCTGTGAGATCGTGTTTTGGCGTCATGCTCAAAAAGCTGTTTTTCTGTAGGTTAGACTGTAGATCAGTGTTTCTGAAACCTAGATGGCTAGCCTTTCTCTTTCTTTTCCATCTCCAAGAGGTCAAGAGGTTTTGCATTATAGTTTTGATTAGATCTACATCCCTCACACTTAAAAAGAGCACTCGACTGGCATCAGGGACTACGAAGGCAAGACATCAAGCAATATGTGAATGAACAGTCATTTCAATGCTGGTACTTTTCAAACTGAACTGATGCCGGTACTATAATGATAAAGGTTAACACAGTAGTACGTCACATAATTTAACCTTTCAGGCACATCTTGGATCACTTTAAGCAGGAACCAGTGAGCAAGCATTCACATTCAACAAAATATGGCGCATATGGAGCCAGCAGGCCCCAAATCACCAGCTAAAATATATCTTAGGTTTAGGCAGGTTTAAACACTCATGTATACGGCTTTATCTGCGCTATTCTCACACATAAAGGCACCAATACGTTCAAACTTTAAACAGATGTTGTCTTAAACATAATCTCATACTGTCGTAAGCAAAAGTTTGAACTCCCCTGGTCAAATGACATGTTCTCCAAGTGAAAATAAGTTCACACCTTCTATAGAGAACGCATTTCCTCATCTTCGTTTGATGCACATTTACAGTTAATTTGTTGAAAAAAATAGATCACGTTATATATTTTTTTGTCCAATCTGCAAAAAACAGAAATTGCACAATAACGTGTGCAGAAAATGCCGTATTTCAGATCCTCATTGGGAATGTTTACGTATTTTCATTTTCAAAAACATGTAATTTGACTTTTGCATTCAACTTCACATTTATATATGTATAGAATCTTTTACAGGGAACAAAATCATGTGCTTGAATAGACTCTACCCTCTTATGTGATTCAAAAACTAATCTAATGACTTTAAAAAATCATACATCTCAATAAATACACCTTAACTCATGGTTTATCTCAGTATGAACAATCTCTGTCGTCTCCTGTTGTGCGCACTGTAGAGGCAGGAGGAACGATACCTTTGGATAAATAACCGCCGAGAGTTTGCTTTGGCACGCTGATAGAATACAGTGAAATTAACTGCACTCCAATTCAACCCCACAGCAGGACTGACCACAGGTTACTGGCAGATTATGATCACATGTTGGCCGGTTTGAACCACAGTGATTTACATGAGCACCACAGGCCTGATTCTGAAGAGTATCTGCATCCATACTTCCATTTGTCACTTGTGCTCAAATCCTAAACGTTCAGGAACAGCAAGAGTGGAAGGCACAACAAATTCAGTTACTGTCTGGATATTAGTATATTCCATTCGTTTTACCAAAGACTTCCTCAAAAATAGAAATTGTGCTATTTGTTATGGTCCTGCTGTACAAAGCCTTGGCCACTTCGGCAGTACATCTCAAGACAAATGGAGGAGGGATGAAGAAAAAGGAGAAAAGTTTACGACACTATATTGTGAAGATAAGGATGCACCGTCCAACAACTTATGTGAGTTTTATTTTAAGGTTCAAACTAAACCTTAAAATAAAAAAAATGCTTCTCCGAGGCATCACTAGCGAGGCAATCGTTCTATGGAAACTGAAGGAATCATTTAACTGCATAAATAGTTCACTGTCTGGTTAAATGATGCTTCCCTATTATGAAAAACCGCTTATAATTTATTCTATACAGCACCAAAAAGGGCTCCACTACTGTGTACTATACAGAACCATTTTTGCTAAGATGCTCTTTCTCCAGTATCATTTCAAGTGGTTCACTGTCTGAATGTTTATCGGTGGAGGGGCGGTGCATCCTCTACAACAGAGACTCTCAAGCTAACCTTCGAGAAGCCTCCTCAGGTCCACATTTAGCTTCTGTTCCAGCTTCCAGAGTACAGAGACCTGGTTCAGGTGCGTTGGAAGTGGGAAAAGAGCAAAAATGTGCACCTCGAAGACTGGGTTGGGAAACACCTTAACAGAAATAGGTTTTTAAAAAAAAGAATAAAAAAAGGCTCAAACTGAGCCTCATTCTAACTCCCAATATCTCTCATCACTAATAAACTAACATGATAACGCACACACAGACACAGTTCTCAGAGACCCCCTAGTGGCCACCAACAGCACTGCTGCTCCCTGATGTCCAGTCTACGATGATGAAGCTCAAACTCATGATCATAAACAAAACACCCAGTACAGCGAAACAGGCAGCCTGAGAGAGAGAGAGAGAGAGAGAGAGAGAGAGAGAGAGAGAGAGAGAGAGTTACTTCAGTATAGCTCTGGCAAAATCCGTTGATATATCCCTCACATTGTTGTTTGTGTGTAAACAGGACACAGTTTTTTTCCACAACTGTGAGCCTTTGCAGCACTAATATACATTTACTGAGATGTCTGCTGGGTCTTAGGAAAATGATACTGAAATCAAGAAAGTGGGTCCAGTGCAAATAAAAGTAAATATCTCTGAGTACTGATATTCAGAGAAGAGAAACTCACCACAATTTTGGGGGTAGAGCTCACAGGCTCTTCGTCTTTGGGGACGATGCGCATGTAAAAGACAGCAGGGAAGATGAAGATGAGGCAGGGAGCAGATGTGGCACCTGAAAGGGGAAGAAAGGGACAGATGAAAAGTAGGATGATTTTTATTATTATTATTAGTGCTACATCTTTATTCAACAACTGGTTTAGAAAGTCACATTCATTAATTAACTCCTTTATTATCAATAAACACAACCTAATGCTTATGGTGTTTTACATTATAACAGCAGTTAAAATGAAGTGATACATGACCATTTTTCACCCTCTCTTCATCCTTTCTGCTTGTCAATGGCCATGTAGAGACGATTTAAAACAAGTGTGATTTCAGAAATAGTTAAATATGCCACTGAGTCTTTTTATTCGGCATTGCATCATATGCTCCCTGGTAAAATTGTTTTGGACAACATTTTCGGGAAAACATCACAACAACGGCATGTGATGAGCCCACCCTTTTGTACCCTGATTCACAGATTGTTTTTAGAGCGATTGCAGGGAAAATATTGACTTGGCATCTACTTTATCGGCTTCAAAACCAAGAGTGGTTACATTCAAAGTGCTCTTCAAGGACAGTCTCATCATTGTCAACAGACCATGTCTAACCATGAGTGATACAAATCAGTACTTTGGGTGTCATTTAAAGACAAACACTTCTATTTAGTGTGTCCTGGTCCGACGGGACTCAACTGCTCACGTTAGTTTCAGATGTTAGGTTTGTATCAGGTGTGGGTCGGCCTTGAAAAGGAAAATAAAACAGCTAATCAATTCGGGAAAGGTTAGTCTAGTGCAGCCAAAAGGATGTTTATATTTAATTTGTTCATCCAAACAAACTTATATATTTTGTATAATTTTTATTTTATTTATCTATGATCTAATGATTGCTGCTATAATTAAGCAGTATTCATTTAACTTGCAGGATCCTGCCTGGCCATCTATTAAACATTTGCAACAAGAAATCAACATCAGTTCAACATTTAATTGTCAGTGTCATCCATTCAAGTAATGTATACTGAATCAACAGTGGATTGTCCCACATGTGATTTAATGTTGAGATTATATTATACCCATTAGGGATAATAAAAATAAATATAACACAATTAAATAGAATTAAATCAACATTAATGAGTAAATCTTGAAATATAAAATATTTATTGTACAAAATGATATGGAAGAACCTGAGCATCATTTGTTTCAGTGTTGAATATTTTCAGTAAAATAAATGTTGACTCAGCATCTAATGTTTCAATACTGAAAAGTCCTGAATTAAAGTTGTGTCACCATCCAGTGTTCAGTATTGAAAAGTTCAACGGTGACTGATGATAAACCATAATGACCATGTAACCATAATTCAGTATTGAATCAATAACACAGTGCAAATTTTGGTTATTTGTCAGGGCCTAATTGTCTTGAGCTTGGATCAGTTTCAGACTCAAGACTTGATGATGTGGTTTGAGACGGCTTTGGAGAAAGTTTTGTTGGACTCAGACCAGATTCAAACTCAAAACCTGATGATGTGGTTCGGATAAGACCTGGACAGAAAAGTCTCAGGCTGCGTTTGGGTTTGGATCAAAATTTCAGGCCCATTAAAGCTCTAGAGTTGGACCTGATAAGGACTAGCGCTCCTTAATGGCTTAATGGTTCGATCACATGATAGACTGAAAGCAACACACTCTGTAAGAGAAACAGAGGAACCACTCTTGTTTTCCATGGTTCCTCTATGCAGTGGTCTTCAAACCTGGGTCACGGTCCACGTTTCTGCTCCAGCCTAACTCACAATGCGTACGGATGGAGCAGAAATGTGGACCATCTGGAGATGCCTGAGGATCGGTGCGGCATCAGTCCAAAGAACCCTTTATCCAAATCTGGGTGATCAATTGAAATGTCACACCTCTCTCTGTGTCTGTGTTGTTGACAGGGCGACTCACCAATGACGCCAAAGATACCCAGGATGTTCGGGGCGAAGATAACAAGCATGTTGATGAAGGTCAGCAGGATGAGGGCGATGCCAACGTGGCGAAGCCAGCTGAAGGTTTTATTCGGGAAGATCATCTGCTGGATGGCCCTTCGCACCTGAGTAGACACGAAAAAAAAAGAGGCTGGATGAAAATGGCTGCTGCCATTATTTTAATCTGCTTTAGTAGCAGGAATTTGATATGCATGTGTGTTCAGCAACAGAGGTCTAGTGTGTACCGTAATGCTCGTTGGAGCTCGGAACTCACCGGGAACAAGACGACCGGCACCGTAAGTGTGACCGCAGTGAGCACAGCCAGTCGCACACACAGGATCAGAGTGTCATACGGGTCGATCTTGTTATAGGTGTGCAGCAACTCAGACTCCACATTGTCTAAAATAAGAAAAGATCTCGTATTACGTCTAATTCAAAACTGGCTTTTGACGAGAACCTGAAAATGGAGAGTATAAATAAACACATTTATTTTTGGTTATTTCTATAGATTATGTGTAATAAATAACCTAAAACAGAGAGAATATATAAATAATGTAAATTGCAATGCAAATTATGCAATGTAAATTATGATGAATGAAAGTGTCAGGCTAGTATGATTTTTTTTTTTTTTTATGGCCAGTGGCTCACTTTCATATACTTTTTCACATGTTATTCGAAATATTATCATGTATTCAGCCTGTTAAAACAGTAAAATATCAAAATACAGACATATATTTGTTTCAGGTGCTTCTAGATCAGAGAAGGTTCAACAAATCTCACCATTGAAGGTCAGATACCCAAAGAGAGCGGCGAGAAAGTACATGGTGTACATAATTAGAATGGAAGCATTGGAGACCTGCTGCATTTTCTTCTGAGATGGGCTGTAATCAGAGAGACACCAGGGTTATACACACACACACACACACACACACACACACACACCAAAAATCTATTAAAAACACTCATTTGTTTGAGATCAATTCACATGTTTTATAATAATAAAGTTTGGCAAACAGCTGGCAAAGTGTTCTTTTTCTTCCTTCCCCCAAAGAGTAAGAATTTTCTTTCAACAGGCAACAGCACTTTGCACTTCCAAATGCCTCTGGTTTATTTAAGTGATGTGTTCATATTTCAGATGTTGACCTTAATTATGGGATCAGAGTTAAGTTTACTTTCTGATGAACCTTCAGTTGAGATGATGTTTGTGCAGTAACACTGCGCAAAGGGCCAGTGCATTATTATTTATGGTACCAAATCTTTCATTTTTCATACTCTTCCAGAACATTTCAGATTTCAGAGAGTGGAAATTACAAGAATTACATGTTGAGATAACTACATCTTTTGCTTTGTAACAGTTAATTATCTTTAGTTTTAGATGCTCACTCAGCAGCTTAGATGAACCCAGAGCTATTGGGCATATTTTTTCACAATATTGTAGGTATTATGCACTTGGAGGATAAACAAAACATCTATAATTAAAAGTGAAAGTGACCATTCTGTCATACGTGAACACACCACAGCACACAGTGTGAAATTCTTCCTCTGTATTTAAACCCATTCACCAAGTGAAGCAGTGGGCAGCCAGGAACACAGCACCCAGGGAGCAGTGTGTGGGGACGGTATCTTACTCAGGGTGCCTCAGAGGTGCTTAGCAGTCTTGGGAATCGCACCCATGACTTCCTGATCGCAGGGCAAACGCCCTAACCACTAGGCCACCAGCTGCCCCCAGGGCAGGGGTTAGACCAGGGGTGCACTTTCTTGTACATGTACCCTTAGACTCGCTGGCCATTTTATGAGGTATGCCTACTATATTAATGCCCTTTGTCAGAGTACAATTGAGTGTAGTCCCTATGCCCCATCTAGAATGACCACTAAGCAGATATTATATAGAGACATGGTAGTATATGTGGCAACATTATGTCTGGTGTGTTACTACAGTGCATACTTATCCCAGCAACACTTGCACAATAGAGCTACAGTCAGTACTTACACGTCTCCCAAATGCACCTACATGGTAAATGTTCCTAATAAAATGGTCAGTGAGTCCAGGTACAAGGTAGCATCTTCTTCTTTCTCTTTCGGCTTTACCCTTCAGGGGTCGCCACAGCGAATCATCTGTCTCCATTTAGTCCTA
>JBBIGA010051469.1:0-12859 GCA_037576975.1 Alestes dentex
GGACTCAAAGGATTCGGTTCATTGGAGATCTGAGATTCGTGACTCATGAGTCATTTAATGGATCCGGGTGATTCACCCGGATGAGCCATGAATCACACAGATCTTCTGCTGGGTGCTTAGATCTAATGCCATGTCGTCCAGTCGTCAGCATAGTGAAAGCAGCGCCATTCCAACCAGGACAGTGCTGATAAACGACTCAACGCAGCTACCTCACGACTATTACACCACCCCTGGAGGCACTTTATTCTCAACCACCCCGGGAGGCACCCGCATCATCTATGACCGTAAATTCCTGTTAGACCGGCATAATTCCCCTATTGCCCAGACTCTTCCAGCACATCTGCTTGTTATTCCTGGAGTGACTAGCCAGAACATCCTGAATGAGAACAAGAAGAATGAGGCCAATAACTTCAATAACCATGATGGGAAGCCAGGAACAGGTGAGGATGCTCAATTTGAGATGGACATCTAACGAAGAGGAACCTACACCATGAACGAATATGACCTGGCACAGATGTGCCAGTGGCTTGGCTTGTAGAAACCAATGTTGTGAGCCCTCTCCTTTAGCTCTCTCTAACCATGGGGTTAGTCGACTCATGTGGCCCGATGGGTTGCCGGAGCCCTGAAAGTTAACAAATGATGCTGATCTGTTTGTTAAGGTTTCAGGGCTGCCCGAATGCCACACTCGCTTAAGCCACACAGCAAGGGAAAAACGTCTGTATTTTAAGTGCCCAAATACAACAATTTATGAAAACAGATTGACTTGCAAAACAGCCGTCAAGAGATTCATGCATGGTAATTTAGAATTGTTTTCGGAATTCACTGTTCGATACCATCAAAGGACCCAAAATCCTTCACTTTGAGTCAGTAACTCTGATATCTGTTCATCTATATACATGCACTATTCTGTTGCCTCCCTATTGTTATCAACTTCAGGACAGGGACAGGACACGTTAATATGGCCCTAAGTAACTTATATTAATTATTTGTGATCCATTCATATGTTTGATCCGTTCAAATTTGATTGACCAGAGTGTCTTTAGTTGGTGACAATGTGTTAAAATATCAGATTCATCCTGGATCCCGCAATATAGTTTGTCCCTACCTTTGAATTGTGAGCGAATCCTGACGATACTTGAAGCATCACCATCAGCTTTGTGGTCACTGAGCCTGAACGACAACAAATACTGTACTACAAGTGACCCATAATTAGTTGTTGTTAATTAATTTAAATATAATGCCAATGCCAGTGGACACCATTACAGCACAATCAATAAAAGTCCCTTAATATTAAAAAAAAAAACCTGGTGTCTGCAGTGCCGTGACACTGTTTGTTTCCTGTTTTTCTCATGAGTGTGGGCCTTGTGACCTTGCAGCAAAATTTTGCCACAACCAGTGTGACTTCAGAGTGCAGATTAAACACTGGGTTTAACTGAATACAAACAGGGACAGAGAATAAAGCAAGGAGAGTAACTAAAACTTTGGGAAATAGAAAACTAATGCTAAAAAGTGGGTTTTTGAGAACTGCCTGTTGCGTTTGGACAGATACTTTAAACTCATTTTCTTTGTAGCTTTGTTGAGATAAAATAATGCCATGGGCATAAAACAATATTAAATGTCAGCTTTCTCTTTTCACCCTACTACATGTGTGTACTTTCTGACAAAGACTGGCTAGCAGGAGCATCAGGCTAGGAAATTTTTTGCTAGTTATGGTCTTCTATGAAGAAAAGAAAATGCAGAATTTATAAAAGCTTTATGTGAATGGCTTGAGGATGTCTCAGTCGTTGCTCAGGCTATGGGGAAACTCTCAAATCACATCTCTAGCCAATGTCAAGACATTTCTACCCAAATGATTTTATACATGAGAAACCCTGTAGCTCAAGAGTGCAGAGTAGGGAGTGAAAACGTACACATTTCCTAAACAAACCACACAATGGCAGCTGCAAAATGTGAATTAAAGAGTGTGGAAAACCACCTGATTTAACCTGAGGGGAAAAACATGCAATACTAACATGTCTAGCTGTCTATCAAAGTCAGATTGTGTTAACTCACTGGAGTGTCGTATGTATCAACAAAAAGAAAGCAAATTAATGTGAAAGAAGCCAATCCTGGAGGAGCTCGCTGACTGAAAAGTGTGTAGAAACATGTAAATGGAAATCATTTTGATAACAGATGATGACTTAGACACCAAAATTAATAAAGGAAAGAATGTGGCCGAATTATTCAGAGTCAAAGTCAGCAAGGTGTTGAGTAAAATGTGGTGCAATCATTACAGTCATTACAGCAATGATGCATCAGTGCAATGATTTACAATGCTTGTTTAATACAAAGGTGAATAGGCTAAAAGGTAAAGACACAGTTACAGAAAACAGTTTGTTTGATTGCATTAATTAAAAATGTAAAACAATATTCCAATGGTCCTGAAGAAAGAGGCTACATAATACACATAATATGAAAGAAAACTCCTAATACAATACAGATCACCTCATTTACCCAAATTTGTAAGTTCACACCTCAGAATTATGTCATGCAAACTCCGGTATTTCTTGTTGTCAGATGACTCCTGAGTTTTGTGTACATCACCCGCATTTGCCATTGTGTGGGGTCTTCTGGTTCAGTCCAATAAGGATTAATTGTATATTTGAATTCCAATTGAGAAGACCACATAGAAAAATTAAAAATAAACTTGAAGTGCAGTAAAAAGTGTTTACCCACAAGATTAAAAAAGACACAAATGATTCAATTCAAGCGAAGCAAATAATCACGACTGCGTAGGAACATATTTCCGATATGACAGGTATTGTTCAAATAAGAAGGTGTTAAGACCAAGACAAACCAAAAAAACCCTCTTTTTTCAGCTCTATTATGTGTGTTATGCTGGACACACAGTGTCTCTTCTATTGTAAGATGATCATTTTCAGTGTTATCTGTAGTGATCAAAAGGCAAGTGCAGTGCAACATCAATTTAGGCTGAAATGAGGCCGTTCTTTACTTTAATTTGAGCCGTTTCACTGATTTACTCACAAGCACCACATCTATGGCCGAACTGAAAATGATGAGCATGGATTCATCGTCCTCAGAGCGTGGAGACAAGTTTTGGAAAGTATATTACTGGTTATTAGGTAGCCAGTGATGATAGTTCTAGGTGAATTTAGAAATAATTAAACCAGCGTTAATTTTTTTGTCAACCATTTCAGGCACTTTTGCTTTGTCAATTTATTCTTTTCAGCAGAACCTGTTATTTAAAGGTCACTGGACTCTGGAGATCAACTAAAATATTTAGTGAGACCGACAAGTTCATGTTTAAATTCCAGCGAGTTCAAGACAAGTCGGAGATAACACAAGAAAAGTTTTGAGTTCAGACTCGAGTGCTACAATCTTGCATTGAAAGTATTTGTAGAGCAGATAAAAAGAAACATGAGAAAGGTCATTCTTATCCCTCATTAATTAAGGCCAAAGACATTGCCAAATAAACTTTGGTAGCCATCAGTATCAGGGCAGCCCATCCAACTCCAGTCTAAGTGCCTTTCTACCTAATCTATTTCCTATTCGTACTCATCATCACTCATCATCATCATCATCATCATCATCATCATCATCAATGGCTGCTTCACTATCATTTAACTCGAACCTGTAATTATAGTCTTCTCCTTCACTCTCACTGTCTGTCTTGCAATACCCATCCACCTCTGAAAGAGATCCTCCACGGAAATACAGTTTTACCAAGCTGGTGCGCTCTTGATGGCTCCTCGGTATCCAGTTTTCTTCGGTGCATTTGGTAGTTGACTTCCTGCATCTTCATTAATGAACAGAAAACCGATAATTAAAGTCCATTCAAGCCATCACACATGTTAGCCTCAGTCGGTGTCATCACCATCTCTAATTACATATATTTGTTCATCACATACATTTAACGTTAACATGCTCTATCTATAAGATCACAGTGTTTAAAACAAAGAAGATACAAACCCTTTCATTACAAGAACACAGTCACGCCGCTTCCAGGAATCCTTCATTTTTAAGATTGAATCCTCAAACAGCATGTGTCCAAACAATGTAGTTACACTGAAACACAAGGCACATATGATTTCAGGTTGCAATATATTATGTCAGTGTTCCTTCACCTTGCTCCTGGAGCCCAAAAAGCTCTCCTGGCATAGGTGAGTTCTGAGTGAATTACAGATGGGAAAATACAAACCTATGCAGGGCAGTAGTTTTCCAGGACCTGGATTCAGAACAACTGCAAATGCATTTTTATTATTGTTTTTGAGCTTAAAAACGAGTTAGTACACATTATCTAAAATATACTTTACATGGTAACTAGAAGTTTAACTGGTGTGGCACCAACCTGAGGCCACTCTGACTAAGTAACCCCTCAATAGCTCAGGAACAAGCAAAATGAATGAATGTCTGTCTGTTTGTCAAACATTTGTCCTCCACAGCACAGAGAGAGACAGTTTACTTGCTGCTGGTGCTGTATCCCTCCACAAGCTTGCAAGAAAAAATAGACTCTCCATGTGCACTGGCACACCTGCTTTATTATTCTCAAACACGTCATATGTATTGTATTTGTATTTAGAAAAACTGGTATTTTTAGTTGATTAAATACCGCTGTACTCAGAGGCAGGAGGTTTGAAAGTAGCCAATCCGAGAACGTTATTTATTTTGCCTTGCTGCTGATTGGCTGCAGCCCTTTGACGCAGCTGCAGTCCAGAATTTCCCCCATGGAGTGTCTCAAGTGTTCTCATGTTTTCATTTTGTTCTTCTTAAAGCCCTGTATTTTTATTACTGTAAATTAAATGAATTTATTACTGTATTTACCCTGCTTATACCACACAAAACACGCGTGCATGAATTACAGTACAGTCTATACAGGCGCAACATCGGTATTTTACATTCTAACACTGCGGAAGTTCAGTATAAACTGTGCAGTACGAATACTTTTATATTTTCTTTAAGGGTAAAGTATTAAGCTGAGTTTAAAATGCAATTAAAGTGTTTTGGGAGCATATTTGGGGGTTTTTCACTATACGCAGGATCTCTTGGAATTTAAACCACCACGAAAAGGTTACTGTATATATGATATGAAGTTATAATTTAAGGATCCATTACATTTTTTTAAATCAAGAATTTACCACATTTTGTTGAGACTGGGACATTTCTTAAAGGTCAGGATCCTGGTAGCCCAGCTCTCAGTCAAGTTTCCTATCTCCAGTTTCAGTTTCTGAAGACCAGGAACAGCATGGAGGCAAGATATCAGTTCATTTATTTGCTCAGCACAGTCATGGGAACTAAAGTAAGGAAAAACAAATTCATTATTAGCAATGAACAACAAGTTAATCAATAAATTAAATAAATAATAAATAAAACACTAAAACAAATACATAAAATATTGTAGGGTTAAATGATGTTGTTAGTATGATCTGGTGGTCAGACTTCAGACTGCCATAAAATCATTCTTACTTGTCTTTTAATGATTTGAGACATCGCATTCTGGAAAGGAGCCCTGGCCCATCAATGTTAGGGATCTCTGAATGCGGCACTGTGAGGGAAATGTGGGATGGCAAAGTGTCCGTGTAGTCCACTTTGTAGATTTTAATGGTGGCCCTTAACACAGGGAAAAAGCATTAAAATAGTGTATAAAGAATGTCAGTTATCAGAGCAGAGGTGCATGTTGCTTCATATTTAAACTAGTTATTATCTGAAAAAAATGCTCAGGTCTTTATGTGTACTTTATGTGAAGTTGAAAGTAGCCGTATTGCTCTAATTTTCAAAGAGTTATATCAAACAGCCATGTCATCCCAGTGATGACATAAATAATTGCCATGGCAACTACTGTCCAAGCAAATACTTCTGACTGATGAATCTGATTAATTGCTGCTGAGTGTAGGTGGCCACAATAACAGGATAAAATTAATATAGGCAGTTGTATGGTGATTATATCACTGTAGTGGTACAATGGACATAGTAGCAACCGTCTGATAGGTAGCATCAAACACAGGTAGAAAGACTAGCTTACGTGGAGTCTGTGAGGTTTCTTCTAATGGTCAAAGATGAGCAGGCACTTTCTGAATCATCTCCTTTTTCCAGCTGCAGACTGAAGGAATACATAATACAAATACAAAAAGGAGGACAAAACCGCCTGTAATCATGCAATCAAAAAAAGGAAATTGGATTAACTGAAAAGTAACTAAACAGGGTTACTTTTTACCGGATATGATGAATACTGCTATTTGCATAGCAGAGACAGAGGATTCTGGAGGCCCAGGTTTCAGTTAAACTGTGGACACCCAATTCCACCATCTCCAGACCAGGCACAACGTGCAGGAAAGACATCATAGTGTCCACCACAGAATCTTGGAATCTATAGATAGAAACCAACCATAATGACACAATGGCCGAGTACTTGTCAGTAACTTCAACGATCACTGCATGAGTAATTACATTACTGCATGAGGGCACATCTTGACTAAAGTGTTAAGTATATAATTGCAGGCATGAAGGAGCAAATTTGGTGCATCCAGTTTGAACCCTCTGTGCCGCTGTAGTGCTAAACAATTAAACAAGAATTGAGCTCTTTCTGCATTCCTATTGTGGGTCAAAACAGGAGTCACACTGTGTGTCACACTGGTCATCCTAAATTTCTGACACTGTCAGAATATTTCTCCAAGCTATCTTCGGTTGCAAGAGTGTGATGATGGTCATCTTTGAACTTGTCTCCCAGTGTGACAGATCACCATTATGGAGCCTATTTCACCTGAGACAGCCCTAAAATGTTTAAGTGTCAATTTCTCAAATGTGAACACAGCACGGCACATAATTCTTTCTCTGCATTTAACCCATTCACCAGAGTGAAGCAGTGGACAGTTTAGGGAGCAGTGTCTGTGGATGGTACTTTGCTCAAGGGTACCTCAGACATGACTCTATCAGTCCTGAGATTCAAATCCACGACCTTCTGATTGCAGGGGCAACACCCTAACTAGGCCAACAACTGCCCAATATCACAGCGTATACCTTCCATAAGACAAAGTTTAACACCAGCACACATAAAACACTGTGGTGGTGGGGAGATGGACCAAGCATCCAAGTCCAAGAAACTGCACATAGGGATCCTGCCCAAAACAAATGTCAGTTATAAGTAAAGTGTAAAGTGACCATTTGTCATACATGAACACATCACAGCACACAATGTAAACGAGGAATAAGGGAAAAATTCGGAACTCAGGGTTTCACATCACTGGAGAGAGTGACTGGTGAAGACCGAAGAGACTACGTAAAGAACTGATAAAGCCATAATAGGCTATAATTTGTTTCTGTGTGAATTCCGATTTGCACTATAGTTAATATATGTAATACATCTAATGGTGTGTCTTTACCTCTGAGTTAATCCTTTTGATTTGTAGTATGACTGAAATAAACTTCTCCAGTCAATTTCCCTTTCTTCAGTGAAATTAGTGAGGATGAGTGAAATGTATGAAAGCGCTGCCTTTGTATTGGGATTTGATGACTTGCATCTCAAAGACAACCTGCAATTGAGCACAAAATGTATAAAAAGTAAATCAATATTCACATTTACCCCTGCCCTCACTTTTGCTTTTGATTTGCATGGAAGTGTAAATATCCTTACTTGAATTCATTTCTGGCATTTCTCTGCACTTTTAGTTCAGAGCAAAGATCCAGTTCGTAGTTTTCTATTTCTTCTTCAAAAGATCTATCAAAACAAAACATTCTTTGGTTAGTTGTGTCATTGGACCATGATTCCAGCATTTAAAAAAGTCTGCTAAATAGTAAAGGACTGCTAATATCCTCCAAATCCTTGTACACATGTCACTCATATTAGTGTGCTTTCATTTTAAACTAATATAAAACAAGCAAAGTCTATTATTATTTTGCCTTTGCTGAATTGAACAAGGTTTTTAAATCTTTACTGATAGCCAGCAAAAATTGTTTTTCAAAATGTGTATGGCCATTCATTTTCAAGTGTCTGTCACCTAAGGGCTCAGCATGTGTCAGTATCAAATTATTGATACATTTACTGAAATGACAGGTCTGAAATTCAAGCATATGCCTTTGTTCCTTTGAGTCCCAACCTGTTGCACTGAAGGGTCTCACGACGATAGACATCACTGTCGCCATCACTGCCGCCATTCCTGTCACCATCACTGCCACTGTACCAGTCACCATCACTGCCGGCGTACCTGTCGCCATCACTGCCGGCGTACCTGTCGCCATCACTGCCGGCGTACCTGTCGCCATCACTGCCGGCGTACCTGTCTCCATCACTGCAGGCGTACCTGTCTCCATCACTGCCGGCGTACCTGTCTCCATCACTGCAGGCGTACCTGTCTCCATCACTGCCGGCGTACCTGTCGCCGTCACTTGTGTCATCATTGTCGCTATATCTGTCACCATCACTGTAATTAATATACAAATCACTTTAAAAATAAGAACATAACTGATCTGAAAACGTATGATGGATTCAAACTTCAAACTATCTTGCTCTAATAAATATTGGGAGATGGTTGATAAAAAATTTCAGTTGTGCTGTACCAGCCTGCCTTCCACTCTTAGAATATAATCTAAACAAACAGCAGTTCCCAATATTAGCTGTTACTCTGGCGATATTGCAATAGTTTTTTAAGTATGAAATTGCGGTTTACAGCGACGAAAATAGCAAGTTGAGGATATTCATTCAAATTCTAAGGCAAATTGTATTTTTGTATTTGTAAGTCTGTTCATTTGCTTCAGGTTTAGAGACAGGGGGAGGAGACACTCTCATTGAGGGGGGAACTGTAGAACAGCATCATAAGACGCAGCGAAAGACAACATATGTGTCACCAAGGTTGATTCTGTCTGGCTGATTTGGTACTCTCTCTGTGAACATCTTGCTGGACATTCTCTGCGCTCTTTATTTTTGGATAGACGTTTTTCGTTTTTTTTTCTGACACCAATGACTTTTCAGCAGTTACACTTAAACCTTATGAAATGTAGCAATGGACCTACATACATTTCAAACACATCTGAATGCATAGGTAAGCAATGTCCTACCTGCAGCTGGTGGAATCTCTCTTTGTCCGACTTGGCACTGTAACACTAAATCAGAAGAATCTCAAACAGTCAAAACAGTCTGAGCCTTCTCTACAATCAGCACTTAGAAAGAGTTATTTCATGCCAGTCCCTCTAGATGTGTGTGTGTGTGTGTGTGTGTGTACATAAAAACTCAAAACTAAAGGGAGTAAAAACATGAATTGCCCAGATCTCCTTAAAGGAGATCAATCAGTGAGTTGGCATGGAATAAACAATAGGCATTCTTAAATTCAATACAGTCATAAATCCTCAATACAGTCCAAATTAGAGTACAGAAAGTGTAGTTGGCTATACATATATACCTACAGGAACTTGAATGAATGAATACCAAAAAGACAGCACAGAATTTGAATACTTACTTGATCTTCAACAGGCAGGGACAGGTCTGCATTAGCCAAACAATACTGACAGCACCATCAACTGTCAGGAATCTCAACGCCAGATGGAGTTCTTTCAGACCAGGAATAGTGTTAATAACTGACAGTAGAGCATCCACAGACCGGTCATATTCTTGACAACTGAAATATCAAAGTTGTCATATGTTCAATTAATTTTATTTGTTTATTTATTAATTTATTTAGTACTTGGATATATCCTGTTTATGATGTTACTCACTACACAGTCAGGCTTTTCAGGTGTTTGTAAAAATGAAAGAACTGCTTCCAGTCTATGCTGTAGATCTCCATGTTGTCGGCCATGATGAGGCTGATACAGGGGACTACCGTGTGAGAACTCAGTGTTTCCCAAAAAGTATCATCAAGTGTCCTACATGAGATATCAGGCATTAATACATATTATTTTATCGGTGGAAATATTATTTTCTAATTTTATTCGACCCTGATTGGTGGGACAAAATTCAAGCCACTCTGGGACAAGAGAAACTATTAAGGTAGAAAATAATTTTAAGACAACTAAAATTTTAAGGACAACAAGAGCAAGAGAGAAGAGGCATTCGGACTAGGTGTCCCATTTTTAAACTTCAGCTTTGCAAAAATCCGACTTTAAGCTTTACTTCTCGTCTCTCTTGAACTCACCCAATCCAAACCCAGCAATATATTATGTCATGCTTGTAAACAGCATTTCAATGTGTTTTCACTGTTGCTTTTATGCCTATATTAAACAGTTCTGCAAGTCAGATCTCTCACTACTGGATTAGAAATTTCATCTAGGAAAAAAGTTCGTGACACAGGTACGATACATAATAATAAATTAGATAATTCACCATAACAAAAACATGGTGATAATCCACATGCTTCAATAATACTTCTACTGATACACATATTATAATGCTTCAATAGTACACAAGTAACAAACATTTCTGTCATATTAATACCCAATAAGCAACTGAGTTGCTGAAAAAGTAGTTTAATTGTAAGTGGTAGATGTCAGTAAGTGAGCTCCCTAGTTTTGTAAGACATACGTAAATTCACGAATATCATATGGGTACTGCAAATGACTGCATCCAAGAAGAAGCACTGTCATGCCCAAGAAGCAACTATCCCTAAAAGAGAGAGAGAGAGAGAGAGAGAGAGAGAGAGAGAGAGAGAGAGAGAAATAGCTATTCATTTTAAATGCATTAACACATTGTTTTGTAGCGTCTCTTCATCCTGTTAAAGACTTGGAAAATTATAACATAAAAAGTACCCCCAAATAGAATATAAAGTTCTAAATTCAATCTAAAATTTAAATGCCTGTTAATTGGTGTCCAGTTTATTTTCCCTCTGCTTTTGCAGTAACGGTAATGTTAAAAGGCTAAGCAGCTATCATCCAATTATCCTGTAAGTACAAAAAATGTATCCTGATTTCTGAGTCAGGCTGACTTTGAGCTTGGCATAATGTCCAGAAAGTACTTTTCAGAATAATTATCTTAAAAGAAAGTCTGACCGTAAAGCATCTCCTCTGACCAATCCCAGATTTTCACCTCTGTTGTCTGTTTCCAACCTGCCAGGCAGTAATGCAAACATCAAATTCACATTTTAAAGAGAACACAACTGAAGTAAAAAGAGGCATTTCTTAAACAAATAATGATCATACGCCAAGAACTGTAGACTTGAACAGGCCTGGAAGAAGGAGACTATTCTGACTGCCCAGTCTTCATGCAGCTTGCTCAAGCGTAACGTAATCTCCATCAAATCAGGCACAGAGAGGAGAAGAGGCAAGAGTGAACTTCTGCAGTAAGAAATTGTGCTAATTATGGCATGTCTATTTTTTATATTCTGGATTAGTCTGCAACAAAGAAAAACTCAGCACATCACACTTGCCTTTCTGTTGATTTCATTATCTGTTCCAGCATCTCCAAAAATTTTTCCCAGTTCATTTGGGCCCTGTCCATGACTGGAAAATGAAGTACGATTTTCTGAAGTACTGGTGAGGACTCCATTCGCTGTGTTGCCCTTGACATGAAACCATGGAATCAATTGACTGTCTTCAAGTCTTCATGACCAATTCAAGATTTTCATCACTCCCTATGGTTACGTTTGTATAAATTTGTCAGTTTATTATACTATTCTATACTTCATTCTGTTTTCTAGGAGCGATTCAGAGTTACAGTTTACTCCACACTGTACATGTGAAACTGGGTATGTGACAAATAATAAACATCTTGAATCATGAGATTCAAGATGTTTACTTCCTGGTCTTCAATGTCATCTGAGTAATGACTATGTAGCAGCATGTGGCATCTTTCCCAGTTAACCCCCTTGTCTGTTGAATGTTATTATTAACCAGTTCTAGTAATAAGAGATCAAATAATCTTTTCTGTACCTGCAAACATGTGTTTTGATATTCAGGCAGAGAAGTGCATCACTCATATGACTGAAAGACAAAAAGTCAGAATAAACATGTCGAACAAAATTCCCAATGTCGCTAGTAGCCGAAGCTACTACACAGTTTTAGAGACATTAACAAATAACACATTTATAAAATCAAGACCAAATCTACAGCTCAACAGTCTATTAACCTGTGAACAGAAGCTCTGTACATTTTGAATTTGAATTTGAAATATATTAAAAGTAAACTTCTCTTTTGGTTTCTAAAGAGCTTGCCATCTTGTTTTTCTCTGTTGAAGAAATGTATAAAATAGTGAAAGATTGCAAGGTACATGGCACATTGCAAAATTTGGGTGTAACAATAAAATTACATGTGTTGATTTTGTGTAAAAAAGTAAGCAGAAATCCACCAAGACTCTTCTTGGTTTTGGCACCTAAGTGGTTCCTCAGAGTTTCTCCATCTCTTCAACACAGGATAACAACTACATGGATAACAACTACATGTTCATACTAGGGATGCACCGAAAATGCATATTTTCGGCCAAAATTTTTTTTGAACGCGACCGAAACAGTGATGACGCAGATGATGCAACCACAGCCTGCGCGCGCATGTCTGCCGTGTGTGCACATTTCTAAATTTCTAAGAAAGACACGTGGAAAGCCGTTTGTCTCAACGTCAGGATGAATTTATCATATAAAATCAAACCATCCTGATCGCCATGCAGAGTATGAAGCACAGAAAAGGGCCCTTCGAGCCGCTCCGCTTGCAGGGCAGCTGGTGGCCTAGTGGTTAGAGCGCTCGCCCTGCGCACCTCTGGGGTACCCTGAGCAAGGTACCGTCCTCACACACTGCTCCCTGGATGCTCTAGTTGGTGAATGGGTTAAATGTAGAGGTAGAATTTCGAACTCTTCACACTGTGTGCTGTGGTGTGTTCACATATGACAGAATGGTCACTTTCTGTCTGTGTTTTTGAAAAGGAAAGAAAGTTTTCCAGTGATTACAG
>JBBIGA010051499.1:0-12858 GCA_037576975.1 Alestes dentex
CCTCTCCATGGTTCTCAACCTTATCAAGCCTCAGGAATGTAAACAGATTGTTTATTTATTTTGCATATGAGTTATGAGTTTAGATGTTCTAATGAAAACATGTTTCACTGCTGCAGGAAGCAGATGCTCCATAGTAGCTGCGGTGTGTCTGGGACTGCTGTGTGTTATCCTGCTGTCTGCTATCATAGTCCTGTGGCTCAAATTCACTGCTGAGAGAGATGATCTTTCAAAGAGATTTTCACATATGGGTATGCTGTTGTTCACATATTTAATAACATGAATGCCCAAAAATGCCACTGTATATTATAGTCCATTCATTATTGCACTGACTACGGCCATTCAAATGTATGATTCTTAACTATTACTTAAGTATGAGTCTGCAACTGATGAAGGCTAAGCATAACTTTTGTAAGCAAGCTTGGAAATTGCTATACATGTGTTTATGTGATGTGTTACTAAAATGTTCTGTCACTGAGTTTTTAACTGTTGACAAATTTAAACAATTTCTATCTTTCCTATACCTGATATTTAAAAAAAAATTGCTTAGCAATCCAAAAACACCACTAAATAAGTCATTCATCTCATACTGTAATGACTGTAAGCAATATGTCCACAATTAAACTGCACCACCTCACATCTACTATTAATAATAACAATATATAATAAGAAAAAAAGCCTTCTTCATGTCTTTATTTGAGATGGGTGGAGGTATTTCCGTTCAAGTCTGTACTACATCTCTACTGAGAAGAAGAGCTGGAGTGAGAGCAGACAGGACTGCAGAGAGAGAGGAGCAGACCTGGTGATCATAAACAGCAGAGAAGAACAGGTAAGAGAGAGAACTCACTACTGGAACTAATCAAGTTTTCATTCAGTGATTAGTTGGTGATACACACTATTGGAGCTTGTCACTGAGACAGACACGAATGACTGAAAGCTGCCCAGTTGTGGCGTGATGGAAGAGCCCAGTCGCGGATACACATGAGAGAGCCGGTTAATCACGCAGTTATTCTGAGAACGCTCCACAAGAGGAGTAAAGATTCCCACCAATGGAACCTGCACACACACACAGAGAGGTAAGAAAGGTAGCTCTTGCAAGCTAGAGTACTCATGGTACTGAGAGGATGAGAGTTGACACAGATTGGGCATAACACTCCAATGTCTGTGTGCAGAGGAACCCTTACTTCCTGTTTATATGCCTCAAATGTGAGTCATTTCCGACGCAGATTGACATCACATGATCTGGTGCATGTGACAGTACCCCCTCCAGGACTGTCTCCAGATGGCCCAGGCTGAGAGGATACCCGACGACGGTAGTCCTGGATGAGCGAAGGGTTCACAATGAAGCGACTGGGGACCCAGGACAGTTCTTCCGGACCGTAGCACTTCCAGTCGGTGAGGTACTGGGTGCCATGGCGTTGTGAGTCCAGGATCCGCCGGACAGTATACGCAGGACCACCGTCAATGATCCGAGGCGGGGGAGGAGCAGGAGCCTGGGGAGACAGAGGAGAGAAAACGACAGGTTTGAATTGTCACAAATGGAAAACGGGATGGATCCGGAGAGAGGCAGGCAGCTGGAGCCAGAAGGTGACAGGATTAATCCGCTTGATGATCTTGTAAGGGCCATTAAAGCGGGGTGATCGGTCCAGACCATGAATGGGTCACTGCCGCCCTGGAGCCAGTGACGCCATTCTTCTAGAGCCCACTTGATGGCCAACAACTCGCGGTCCCCTACCACGTATCATTATTGTGTGGGATTAAACTTTCTAGAGAAGAAACTTCAGGTCTGGTCTGGACCTCGCTGTGAGAGGACGGCTCCTACGCCCACATCGGAGGCGTCCACCTCGACAACGAGCTTGGTGATGTTAGGATGCAGGAGAATGGGTGCACTGGTGAATTGAGAGCAGAGGGTTTTAAAGCCTTGATAGCAGGAGGGTTGAGAGAGAATAGTTCGGACTGCGGTCTGGTGAGGGCCATCAGAGGTGCTGCAGTTGAACTGAAGCCCTGGATGAAGCACCGATAGAAGTTGGCGAACACCAGAAAATGTTGCAGCTGTTTTAGCGTTGTGGGTAGGGGCCAAGAACGCACAGCCTCCAGCCTCTGGGGATCCATGGCCACACCCTGTGAGGAGATGGCAAAGCCCAGGAATGCGGTGATATGCTGTCGAAAGGCACATTTCTCCAACTTACAGAACAAATGATGGGCCAGCAACCTCTTAAGGACGGCTTTGACGTGCTGGATGTGTTCCTCAGTAGTTCTGGAGTAAATCAGAATATCGTCAAGATAGGCGAAGCACTACTTGCCCAAGAAGTCTCGGAGGACATCGTTAATGAATTGTTGGAATGCAGCCGGACTATTACAAGGGCCAAAAGGCATAACCAGTGTCTCAGTGGGGGTTATGAAGGCGGTCTTCCACTCATCACCCTCTCTGATGCGGACCAAGTTGTAGGTGCTCTGTAGGTCCAATTTTATGAAGATGTTGGCACCAGAGAGGGCGTCCAGGGTGGTGTTAGTGAGTGGAAGAGGGTGATGGTTCTTGATGGTCACATTGTTGAGCCCCTGATAGTCGACACGTCGGGGGCCTCTGACTCCCCTGAGCACGTCTCGGCCCTCATCTGGAGACAGAGCTCCTGACAGGTTGGTCCCCACTGGAGAATTTTGTGCCAGGTCCAGGAAATGAAGGGGTCATGTTTGACCAGCCACGGGTGTCCCAAGATGATGAGAGGTGAGGAGAGGTGTGTGATGAGGAACTGGAGGGTCTCATTGTGGTCTTCATGGGAGAAGATGATAGGTTGGGTGTGATGGGTAATGGGACTGGTGGCTAGGGGACGACCGTCAATGGCGGTGAGTTTTACAGGCCGAGATAACACCTCAGATTTAATCCCTAACTGAGCAGCATAAGCCTGATCGATAAAGTTACCAGCTGCCCCTGAGTCAACGAAAGTGGTGGCCACGATCTGTTGGTGGCTCAGTTGGAGACTTACCTGAATGGTGAGTCGGGAAACGGTTGGAAGGCATGATGTGGCTACCAGCGGACCAGGTGAGTTCCTCCCCCTATTCACCTGGTCTGACCGTTTCCCGGACGGAGAGGGCAGGTGTTCAGGGGAGGCACAATAGGTACACAGGCCTTCGCGAACACACACACACACAGAGGTAAGAAAGAGAGCTCTTGTGAGCTAGAGTACTCATGGTACCGAGAGGATGATGGTTGACATGGATTGGGCATAAAACTCCCAATGTCTGTGTGCAGAGGAACACTTACTTCCTGTTTATATACCTCAGACGTGAGTCATTTCCGACGCTGATTGATGTCACGTGATCTGGTGCGTGTGACAGAGCTGGATTAGTTCTACCATTGGAGTTTTTGTAATGTAATTTGGGAGGTTGATTAGTATGAGAAAGTATTTGTGCAAACTAAGTGACTGCTGATAGCATGCATTGTAACATTTTACCATGATGTCAGCTTGAACCAGACTGTTGAGGGAGGTCAAGTACAGTGAGCCGTTCACTCCACAGTTATTGCTGACAGACTGTATATTCAGGTGTTGGTTTCTCAATGACAGGAATTCATTGGAAAAAATGTGGCCCAAGGTTGGATTGGTCTGACTGAAATTGACACAGAGGGAACTTGGAAATGGGTGGACGGCTCAGCACTGACCACCAGGTAAGAGATCACTGAACTGATATCTGGTCTTGAAGTATCTGCTAACATGTGAACACAACTATATGGATACCCTGATCTTCTTTTTTTAGGTACTGGCGAACTGGAGAACCCAACAACTATAGAAGAGATGAGGACTGTGTTGGAACTGGCACTGGTTCTGACCGTGTATTGAGCTGGGTTGATTATTCCTGTAATGACCATTTTGTTTGGGTGTGTGAGAAAATAATTTTTGACTGAATCTGCATCTGCAAGACTGAAGAGCAAACAATAAGAATGCAGCACTGATTTTTTCACTGACTAACTATTCTTAACAGAATGTAGATTTGTGTGGATGCACCATATTTCTCAATTTTTATAATGATGTAAAAGATAACTTTGGTAATAAAAACTGTGTGTGTGTGTGTGTGTGTGTGTGTGTGTGTGTGTGTGTTGGGTGTGGATGAATCATGCAATCTCAAATTTCGCTCCACCTCCACCCTGGCTCTCCATCACAGAGATAAGACCTTGAGAAAGACATTAGCATTAATGCTACTCTTCTCTGTGGCTTTTTTTTCCAATGGGCCAGAAGCTCATGTAGGACAACTCTGTGCTTGATAAACTGCTAGACTAAGATTAAGATCTGTTGCAATGAAGCCATCTCTCGGCTCGCACAGTTTATGGAGGGCAACTACAGACCCTGCACTCCATTAAGAATATCATGGCTCCGATACAAGAAAAAGCACTACTTGATAAGTTGAACAAGCCTTGTTTCTTGGACAGCTTCATGAGAACTTTCCAGCATCAAACCAGAGCCGATAACACACTGAATCCTTTTCAGTAGTACAGGAAGCTCCATAATTCCTTTGATTTTAATCCGAGGACCTGGTACATTATTATCCAAACATAAATCTTTATATTCACAATTTATATTTGTTGTTTTTTGTGCACACTAGCCTCTTTGGCTCTGGCTGGCCAAACAATTTCTGGGAAAGGTAATCGTCTTAGCCCTCAAAATGTAGAACAAATGTTGTTTATGTTTTACAAGCACATCTTTACAGGTCCCCTAAGCACAATAATCCCACCCAAGCACATTAGTCCCCCCCCCCGACAAAATGCAGCTAAACTAAAATGAATGTAAACATTCTACACAGTTTAACATAATGATGTGGACTGGCCTTTGTCATGCATCTTTTAATACTCAAAACTCGGTCTGGTTTTAATGAGCATTTGAAGTCTTGAGAAAAGAACCACTTTTCAACACATCTCTGACTATAGAGAGAGAGACCAGTTATGGACCAGTTACACCAACCTGACTATAAAGTTAGACCAGTTATAGACCAGTTACACCAACCTGACCATAAGGAGAGACCAGTTATAGACTAGTTACACCAACTTGACAAAAGACACGGACAAACTTCAGAAGGGGCATGTTAGCATTTCTTACACACATTATACAAATTTATAATGTCAAAAGGTCCTAAAAGTCTCTGTGGTTAGCCTCACATTGAAAACAGGAGGAAACATGTCCAAGCTTTAATAAGTATATTTAGTCACCAGTAGACTTCAAACTAAACTCAATAAGCCCACCCAAGTGTTCAGGAACTCTTAAACTTCCTGTTTCCCTGGGATATAAATAAGAAGTGACGAAAAGGCCAAATTCCTTAAGTCATTTATTAGCACAAAGAGGATAAGTGAATACACAATTGAGAGAATCTTTATAAATCAACTAAAAAACATAGATACACTTGTGTGCAAATGTGTGTACTGTATACACTTTGGGGGCAAAAATGAAAAATTATCACTACCCTTCAGTCAAGAGTTCCATTTCCCATCTGGCTAAGAACACCACCTTGTGACAAGAAGATAAGATTTCTTGGGCAAGACTCCCAACGCTTCACTCACCTACATCTGTAACATGACTGAAGAGCGTCCGCCATATGCGTAAATGTAAATCCACATTTAAAAGGATGCATGTTTATTTTACTCACATTTAAAAATCTGTCTCTGACAAAAAGATAAAACTGGGGCATGGTTGTATCCACCAATGGGACAATGATCCAAAACCAACATGTACCCAAAAGGACTGCATAAATAGAGGAGCAGATCTGGTGATAATACAGAAACCAGAAACCGGTGAGGTGATGACCTGGTGGGAAGAGAGGTAAGGAAGAACAAAAGAGAAAGAGGAAGATGATGAACTACATTTAACCTATTTCCGTTTTTCTTTACCACAATCACAGTTTAGTGATAAAACTTCTCACAGCACTGAAGCCTGGATTGGTCTGACAGAGGGGGTCTGTAAATGGGTGGGCAACAAGACACTGACCTCTGAGTAAGTCAGGTAAGGACTCATGATCAGTTTATTGTATGCAGATTATTGTATTTTTCAAGTTGTGGGAGGGGAGAACCCTATGATTATAAAATAAATGAGAACTGGTTTCAGGTTTGCTGCATCCAGTAATGATTACCTCTGTAGTTTTCCTGTGACTCACTCATTGCTTGTGCTCCAGGAGGTCCTAAAAGGGTCAAATCAAAGTAAAAGGAACAAAAGAAAAATAAGTAAGGACGGTTGGGGTCTGTTACCCTAGGCTACCACACCGTTGAATTTGGCATAGTCGGCAGGATCTCCTCGGGTACGGCAATGAATGAGGAACCAAGTCACAGGAATGAGGAACCAAGTGGCAGGAATGAGGTACAACATGACAGTGGAGGGCCCGGGTGCTTTCCCTGTTTTTTTGGGGGGGGGCTGGATGGTCGGTTTAATGGTTCCGCCAAAGCTCAGTTTCAGGAGTGGCGGCGGACCATGGAGATAGGCATCCGGGCCCAGAGTTTGTCCGCCATCCAGCAAGTTGACTTTGTATTGTAGGGGATTTAAAATTTAATTTATGTTTAATTTAGATATTCTCCACCAGAATCAGTGTAGACTGATTCACCCTTATATTTATTAATTGATTAATAAATAGTCAATTATTAATTGATTATCTATTTATTAATTAGGGGTTTCCTATCAAAGCAGGGCTCTTATCAAATATTTCCAGATTGAACCTCTTGTCCACCAAGGTGATTCACACCAGCATACAGTAAGAAGCCTCTGTAAAACTCTCCTTAATTGCGCTGTTAAAAGAGAGCTTTGCCTTGATAAGAGAGGGAATTAGTTCTTAATTGAATTATTATTAATTTAAAGAGCATAGGCAACGAATCGAAGCTGAGAAGTGACTTCACCTTATTTGAACAAGAAACTGAATCACTGGTCACGATGAGACCACGCTAGACAAACACAAAACATACAAACACAGAATAAAATAAATGTGAGTGGTGCTGGAATTATGGTATTAAAAATCTTACGGCAAGTTACTGAAAGTCCCTGAACAGCGGCTTCGTGAAACAACACAACTTCAGTAATTAACACAGGTTAGCATGCATGTAGTCAGCCTGCACCAAGTGATCAAGTTACAAGGCAACTGTTATACTTATTCACTGAGTGGAAGTGAAGTTGGCCTGGGAGTTTCAGAGTCTGTTTGGAGTTCAGCAGGATGGGATGCAGATTGAACTTCTTGAAGTTTCAGAGTTCTTGGGCCTTGAAGCTTTGGAAGTTCAGAGGAGATTAAGCAGAGTTCAGGCGTTGGTCTTGGTGCAGTTCGAAGAAGGCTCAGCCGTGGATCTTGGGGTTTTCAGAAGTGATGAAGCAGTGGCGAGTCCGGTCCCATTCGAAGGCTGCACGCTTTTCTGTTGCAACTTGGTGGCTTATATGCTTCAGAACAAAGGGGGGAAGACTGCCCCACCTTTCATAGCTTGGCCAGTCAGCAAAAGGCCCTTGGGGCCCTCAGGGCTCCAAGGGAGAAGCCACTTTTACGACTCATTGGAATGTCCAGAAACTCCTTGTTGGTAGAGTTTCATAACTTTCATAAAGTTCATAATTTGGTATTGAAACCTGTAAGTTGCAATTTGTGGTGAATAGTGCTTCGCAAAGAGTCCAAACATGCTATACTTTATTCAGTAGACTCTCTCAACTGTGAGTTAATTCACAGCTAGGAGTTCTCCTTTCACCCTACTCACAAATAAACTTTCCCAAATGCATGAACCATGATTATTATCATCTCTTCTTTAGAAATTTACTTACTCTCAATCCCATGCATGTTCAGAGATGTAAGCTTTTGGTTAAAATGGATTAAATCTCAGTGTCTCCTTTGTCTAACTCTGAAGCAGGCATGCAGCTGTCAAGAGTTCATTTATGACCTTGCTTAGCCAAGGCTTTAATTGAAATAAGAATATTGTATTTGGTACATTGAGGTCAGTTTGGAAGTGAAGTTAATATCACCATCAGGGATATTATAAATTGCGGAGCATTTTAAGATCAAACATGACAATTTTACCATAAAGGAAAAGAATAAACTTGAAGAAGCGCTATAATTTCCTCTTAACTGGTCAGTCACACACAATTAATATTTGCTAATTACATGGAAAGACTTAACACACAGGATGGTTATCAGAGAAAACACATCTACAAATTTAAGTAAAAGAAAAGCATGAGGAGGGGTCAATGTGTGTGTGTGTGTGTGTGTGTGTGTGTGTGTGTGTGTGTGAGGGTGACCGGTGGGTCATGCTGATATGGATGTGGTACTACAAAGTTTCATTGTTCCTCTAAGTGGTTCAAATTGGGGGTCGTAAAATGTCTCTAGCACTAATCTTTCCTGGACATCTGCCTTTCCTCTTCAGACAAAGCACTCTCTCATGTTCGATTCAGTTTCTTTCTGACATTTTTCAGAATCTCGAATCTAGTGATCATTTCTTAAATGGATCAGAATCTTTGACCCTACAGTATTAAGTGCCTTAGAAGGGGAGGCTAGGTGGAGGTAGAGTTCCCTAGCAGAAAGGCAACAGGACACAGCAGAAAAAATCTTGGGATTCCTCGCTGGGGTCTACGGGGAGGATGCCGGGCTGGCTAAGCTGAGGGCTGACTTTTTTACTTGTCAGCAGCAGCCTGGGGACAGGGTGGGGTCATTCATCCTTCGTCTCTGTGACTCCATTTCAGGTGGCGCCAGAAAGAGCCCGGCCGAGAAGGGGACAATGATGACACCACCCTGCGAAGACAACTGGTGGCGGGCCTGAAGAGTGGCCCTGGGAAGAAAGAACTGCAGTGGCTGATTCAACGAACCAACCAACTCACTTTCAAAGAGGCCTGCAAAGAGGTCAAAGAGATGGAGCAGGAAGATAGTAAAGGGGAGAAATTGGAGAGAGCGGGGGCTCATTGTACTTTCGTGCCTTCACCAGAGGCCACCCCAGGGCCTGCCACTGTCCCTCCCTTAGACTTAGAAGCCCTGCAGAGGACGTTGCGTGAGGAGGTGTGTCAGGAGCTCCGTGAGCAGGTGCAAGGGCTGCGCGAGGCCCTGTTGGCTGAACTGACACCTGGACTGAGGGAGCTGGCCAAGGGAGTGGCCATTGTACTACCCCCACCCCGTCAGCGCAGCCGAGGGTCTTCAAAGTCAGGGGGTCCTCGATGGCATGAACAGGGGTGGCCAATCTGCCTACGGTGTGGCTTGCCCCAGTTGAGATAATGAGCCAGTGAATAGTAGGGGGGTACGGCCAGAGATACGAGCAGCGCCAGCTGTGACTGCCCTTAGGTAGGCGCCGGTCAGAGAGAGCCCTGTCCTGGAGGTTTTGGCTGCCGGGAGGCTGGTCCCATGTATCCTGGATACCGGCTCGCAGGTAACCTTATTCAGCCACAGTCTGTTCACGCGCTGTGTTGGGGGCACCAGAGTTAAGGGTGTAGAAGAGGTGTCATGGTTGACTCAGAAAGTAGTGAATGGGCTGTCGCTTCCGTACGTGGGCTGTGTGGTGTTGGACTTCACGGTCGCTGAAGTGGAGATTCCCCAGCAGGGTGTGGTGATCGTGGAGGACCAACATCTGCCGTCCCCGTACAGGATTCTTGGTATGAACGTGATTAGGCATTGTTGGGAAGTGCTCAATGCCCAAAGGGGCTCACATGTACCTTTGTTTCGTACAGCACTCCCAGGAGTGGACTGGCGGGTGTGGGACCAGGCTTTTGCAGTGTGTCGGCGCCTCGAGGTGGTGGCAGAGCAGGCACCGTGTGAGCAGGCGGCTCGCCTGAGGGCAGTCAGGCTGAAGGCGCTGTATCCCACAACTGAGAAAGCGATATGGACTGATGTGCCCCAAGGCCAGCTCAAAGAGCAACCTCCACATGTACCCTGTGGATCTCCCCTCTCGTTGACCCCTGGCTAGAGTAGAAAGGACTGGGCTTGGAAGTGTGCAACCCCACAAGGAGCACCAGCTTCCGGGGGGCGGGGGCTAGTGGAAGTATGGCCCGTGGTTGGGGCCCTCCCAGAGCAGCTGAGCAGGCTGGCCTAGCAGGGGGAGGGGTTGATGGCTAAAGGTCTACTACTACTACTACTACTAATGAAAGCCCGCAAGTGCAAGAATTACTGGACCGTTGGCAGGGGGTGTTCGTCCGGGACGAGGAGGACTATGGGCGGACTGACACGGATTATCATTACATCCCGACCGGGACGGTCGCGCCCATCTGAGAATGATACAGGCCAGTGCCTCCAAGTTTGTACCCTGAACTGCGTGAGCTCCTCAAAGCTACGTTGGAAGGAGGGGTGGTGAAGGAGAGTTCTAGTCCTTGGGCCGCCCCTGTAGTGCTAGTCAAAAAGAAAGATGGGTCTTGGAGATTCTGCGTCGACTACCGTAAGTTGAATGCGGTGACCCACAAAGTTGCATACCCACTGCCAAGGACTGAGGAGTCGCTGACTGTGCTGAAGAAGGCGGCTTGGTATTCCACCTTGGACTTGGCCAGTGGTTACTGGCAGGTGGAAGTGCACCCTGAAGATAAAGAAAAGACCGCCTTTGCGATGCCCATGGGTCTCTACGAGTTTGAATGTATGCCGTTTGGCTTGTGTAATGCCCCTGCAACTTTCCAAAGATTGATGTAACGCTGTTTGTGTGAGCAAGTTGCAACTATTTATTGATTTATCTAGATGATGTAATTGTGTATTCTCCTGATTTCAGGTCTCATTTGCGGCATCTGGAGGGCATGTTCTAGTGGCTAGAGGCCCATGGGCTGAAGCTGCAGCCTGAGAAGTGTCGGCTGTTTCAGCAGGTGGTCCGCTACTTGGGTCACATCGTCAGCTGTGAAGGGGTGACCACTGTGCTGACCCAGGTGCAAGAGAGGCAGGAGCGGGTGATAGCCTATCTTAGTCTGAGTTTGCATGACTCCGAGAAGAACGACCAGAAGTGTAGTGCCTTTAAGCTAGAGTTATTAGCATTGAAATAGGCGGTGGTAGGAAAGTTTAAGGACTACACGTGGGGTGCTAGATTTGACATATATACTGATCATCGCTCACTCCTACACCCGAAGACGGCCAAGCTGGGGGCAGTAGAGCAGCGCTGGGCCGGACAGCTCAAATCATTTGACTTTGAGTTGCGCCACAAGCCAGGCCGGGAGCACCAGAATGTTGACACCCTGTCCCAACGACCCGGGGGGTCCTGAGTGGGCCAGGTAGGGGCCAGTGAGGAGCAGGCGGAGCGGCAGAGTCAGGACCCCGACGTGGCCCAAGTACACGAGTGGGTGCAATCTGGGGTAAGGCCCACCTGGGTGCGGGAGCACCGGGGGTGGCTCTGGAGAACCCGAGAGGTGGTCGATGAAGGGAAGCAGCAGCGCCGGCGAGGGGAACGGCGTTATCAAGAGTCAGGCGCTTGGAAGTGGGTGCTGGCACCAAGGGAGCGGGTCTTGCTGTGGAGCTGCCGCCAGTGGGCTGGAGGTAAGGTGTCTCCCTTTTGGCAGGCCAGACCGTGGGTGGTGGTGAAGCAGCGGGTCTCTGTGACCCCAGGTGAGGCCCAAAGGCAAGGAAGGCCCCCTGTGGACCCTTCATAGACGGCATTTGAGGCCCTGTCTGCCTGGATGGAGAGTGGATACACCAGAGATGGGGGATGAACATGGGGGGGCTAGCGTTGGTCCTCTGTGGGGTCCAGCAATTCCCCTAGGTTGCCCCGGTGGGTGTCTAGGGTGACAGCCACCTGGTGCTGGTGAGAGGGACCCCCGAGAAAGAGAGGGAGTGGTGGAGGAAACTCCGCCGGTGATGCCTGGGCGGCGGTCCTCGCAGGCAGGTCCGGTGGAAGGTGAGGAGGCCGGGGAGGGGTCTCTGCCAGCCCCACCGGGGGGGTTGCTCCCTGTTGGGGAGCCCCGGGAGGGGTGAGGATGTAGTGGGGGCGGCCCCACCGGCATTCGTGGAACGCCGATCCTCACGGGCCAACCTGGATGTGAAGCCAGCCCGGTATAGGGACTAGTGCTCGGGACGAGCATCCATTTAGTGGGGGGGGTCATGTCCCGGCACAACGGTATTTTTTTTGTTTTTTCCTTTTAGTTAAGGGTTTTTGTGTCTTTGTATTTCTTTCTGTTTTCTTTGTGTTGTTCGTGGGGGTGTAGATTTATTTTACAGACCATGCCCTGGGAGAGAAAAGGATCAGGTGGCTCCACCCCTGGACAGCGATTGGCCAGCTCCTGGGTAACGAGCTGGGAGGATGGAGCCTGGGGCCTTTAAAGATGGCGGCGACCAGTGTGTGAGGTGCTTGCTTGGGGGGATGAAGAAGTGCTGTTTTTAGGTATAAAGAAACTGTGCGGAGACGGGCAGAGGGACGAGCGAGCAGCACTCAGACCCCTGCGTACTCTCGCCAGCTCAAAGGGAATTCGCTTCTGTTATCTGGGTGCTTGTGGCTAGCTCTTTGGGGGTCGAGTTGGGGAAGAGGGTCTGAGGTGTGCAATCTGTTTGTCTATAGACACGGAGCAGCGTGAGAGGGGCAACGGACAGTGACGGAGCGCGTGGGCCGATCAGCTGTCAGCGAGGAGGAAACAGCGTGTGGCCACGAGGGCTGGGGAGTGAGGCGAGTTCACTGCCAGCTGGTGGTGCATTGGAGCATGGTGAGAGTGTGCAGTGCGAAGGAGTCGAGTTTCCCTCAACAGAAAGAGCGAAGACACAGTTAGGGCGAGTACAGTAGACTGGGCACGTCTGAGGTTTGGGGTTTTTGTTTATTTTCTTTTGTTCCTTTTGTGTTAGAGGGCCTCATGGTGGGAGCATGGAGGCCCAGGACTAAGTTGTTTGGTTTATCTTTTGTGTTTGTTTTGTCCATTGTTTAATGCAACCATAAGAGGTCACAAGCCAGTGATTCCTTGTGCCGGTCCCAAGTCCGGATAAATGCAGAGG
>JBBIGA010051527.1:0-12857 GCA_037576975.1 Alestes dentex
TTCGATTCTGAGTGGGACCTCAGCTGCCCCTTTCTTCCACCTAACACTTACAGATGAGTTTCATATAGTTAGGAGACCGCAGGAAGTGACAGACCGAGAAATTTCAGCTATGAAATTCTAACACAGTTAATATCCAAAATCAATCACCTTTCAGAATTGGACATCAGACCTCAGGGTTCAGATCTTACTGTTTATCTGTTTAACGGTCTAATCAGGTCTTGTTCCTAGAATTCTTAAAATATTGATTGAAACATCTAAACGGATTGTTAATGTAAGTAGTTTAATAGTCTTGTTGTGTGGTGTTTATATTCACTTTGCACAAATTAATATTGAGTGTGAAATTGTTAATAGGGCAAAAAGTAGTTATTGAGGCAAAGATAATTAATATGGCAAAAAATGTCATTATGGGAAAACCTGTTACTGAGGGAAAAAAATACGTTTTTCCTGTGTAATTGTTATTGTTTCTATATTAAGATTTTTAATATGGTAAAAAAGGAAAATTATTTCAGCAAAAATGATCAATGTGGCAAATGATTCCGAACTTTTGAAGAGTGGGGAAGGCATGCGCTGGCTTTATTAACTAGTTTATTTGTTTGTCACTAATAACAGCAAGATAAATACATGAACATCATCTCTTGTCCTCATTGTGACCTGTTCAACAAAAATATAACCAGAGATATATCTGCAGATATTTCCTGCCTGCAGAGACTGAATCTCTGAGAGGATGCACGCTGGCGTTCTGTGCTGCGGAATACCCTCCGAGCAGAGTATCGCACTACTGTTTATCACGATTATGAGATGTTCCATCGTATCGAGACTCATGCTAGCTGTGCATGAGGAGCTAAATTGGATCCGGTGTGAAATACGGCGCGCTGGCCGCCGGACGATTCCCCCCCGTGGTGTTTGAACAGCTGCTGGGGTTGCTTTTACTGCCACCAAGGCAAACAGGAGCCCAGTGAGGCAGAGAGAGGACGAGCGATGCCAGCCCAGCAACCCCCAGCGGAGCAGTTACCTCAACAAAGCGGCCAGTCGCGCTCCTCCCGGGCCCTTTGTCGGGGCTCAGTCTCCGGGATGAGGGAGCGGACCGCGTTCCGAGCGCTTGACTAATGTGAGCGCAAGCTGTCGCAGGACTGAGCGTCAGGCAAACATCTCCTGAGGGGGCTTTGTTCTGATGATGGATCTCACTCCCCAGCCCACTGACCGATCAGAGAGACGTGACTGGGGGGGACAGGTGGGCATATTATGGGGCAAAGATGGCATCCGTCCCGTTGGCCTGCAGTGTCCCCGAACCTGAGCGGCAGCAGAGCAATGTGGGAGGAAAAAGTCTCAAACACTGTGTACCGTCTCTTGGGGTCTTGTTTAAGCAGTGTGAATGATGCGGCCTAATAACAAAAAGGCATTTGGGGGCCTTGTTTTTGTGTCTCGCTTCAACAAAGATGGCGTTTTGATGGAACCGTATATTCAGCTGGCCTGGGTTTCGTTCTCAGTGCAAATATGAGGTCATGTTCCTGGTGTCGGATTAATTTATTACAGGCCTGACCACTACAACACTTTCCCAAGTCATTCAGGCTCGCTGCTCGTCCTGGGCCATTGATTTAAGCGCTGAAGATCTTCAGTTTCCCACAGAGTTACGCTGCAGTGGTATGTGGGGGCGGATAGACAGAAACGCATGTGTGGAGTGAGATAGCTGCTACATGTGATGGGTGTGGGCGCCGCGCTGCTATCAGTGGCTGCTATCAGTTAATGTACAATTGCCTGTCATTGTTTGATCTGTTATGTCCCTGGTGGAGCACCAACTTCTTCTCTGGTAGAATCTTGGTCTTCTAGTAGCTCTTAATTTGAAGTCTAGGCCTACAAGCACTACGAAACACAATGTACTTAAAATCTGCTTCACCCTCCCTTAATTTACCCCTGGAAATACACCAAACCCCTTCATTTGGATTAAGTGGCTGTTTCTTTGTGAAACCAACCCCTTATATTAAACCCTAAATCTTAAATTTAAGGCGTTAATCCAGGAGGTTAGATTATTTAGGGGGCACATTTGAAAAAGAAAGGGGGAAATGCCGTAGTTTTACCCTTAATCACCTTAAGCTGTGCACTTTTTCCCTTAATTTTCCTTCATTTCCTGTATGAGAAATTAAGGTCAAAATGAAGGTCGTTTTAAGGGCTAAAATGAAGGCCTTTGGTTTGGTCGTAGAGTACAAAGAACAGAGATGTACGCTGCTCTGGATAAGAGCATCTGCCAAATGCTGTAAATGTGAAAGTGTGCCCGGTGCAGTAAATGTTGTGGGTATTTACACCACTGTGTAAACCTGCGAGCACCTCAGTGTCCAAAAGCAGCCAAATCAAAGGTTTGTAATGGGATGTAGCTCATCATCCGGAGTGTTAACCTTCTTTCATCATCTTTCATTAGCAGCTGTTGGGCTGTTTCTGTTCTCTTTCCTTGTGGGGCTTGTCATTTTAAAAGCCACATTATTTTTCTGCTTCATTTGCTGTTTAGATGCTGCGCTGATGCCGGGACTGCTGCCTCCTGGGGTCAGTTTTTTGCACTAAAAAAAGCATTTCGTTGCCTTTACCTGTGTAATCCACTTTAGCTCTGCAAGGAGGGCAGTGGATATTAGCTGTGTTTGTGTTCTTATTGCCTGAGAGCGCCGTGGTTCTATGGTGTTGTTTTAATGAGTTATTTTCTCAAGCCGGTGGATGGTGAGGATGATCACAGCGCTTGGTTTAGTGGTGCATGAATATGACCAAAATACTATTATTCATCCTTTAAGATCTAGTGAGCTCAGTCAGTGCAGCACTGTTGTCCTTGGTATTGCTGAGGTTGTTTGCAGTGTTCTTCAGGCAGTTTGGATTTTCTGGTCCTCTTATGCTCATGCTCTTCAAGAACTCAGAGCTCACCAGCATAACACTGAATTTCGGGTGATGTTGTTCAGGTTTGTCATATAATAGATGTGATTTGCTATTAAAAAACCGAAAACATGCGGTCAGAGTTGGTAATAAAATCCCTGGGTGATTTCAGGACCGGACTTTGGAGCACAGTTTGAAAGCAAAGAGAGATTTCTGTAATTTTTAGGCAATTTAAAAAACTCAGCTTGGATTTTTGTAAGTCTCGGTAGGTGCCATGTATTGGGAAGTGGGACGTCCCTTGTGCTCATTCCAACGAAGCCGCAGCGTTCATGGAGCAAGAGCCGCGGTGTAGAAATATTTACGATCTCAGTGGATCTGTTTGGAGGGGCCTCAGTGGTCGGAGCTGGTATCAGGGTGAAAGTTTTAAATAATTCCTGAGCTTCATAGCTAGAAATGATTTGCGCTGAGATGATAGAGATGGAGTTCTCCCATTGTTGTCACAGTGCAAGCACCAGACAGTTTGCAGACCCACAGCCTGCTGTTTGCCTTGAGAACACAAACCATGGGAGAAGTTTTAATCAGTTTCTGATGGAGAGTTGAGTGCTTTCAATTCTTATACTCATCTGAGGTCTAAATTTACATTTCACTACATTCATCCATTCATGTGTTCATAATTTGTATGGATTTAACAGTGACTGCAGTTTTCAGATGCACAGAACTGGTCAGGAAGGTTGTGGTCATTGCTTAAGTTCTTTTTCAGTTTTTGGGAGCTGTTTTTTTTGTGTCCTCCCATCAGCTTTAACTGTCAGCCAGTGTTTTTTCATGGCACGGCAGCTTTTTTCTTTTCATAACAATGCCGTTTGGATTTTGGATGTCCTGTCTCGTGACACATTGTAATTGTTGGCTGTTTTCATGCTTTGAACGAGCGCGATAGGACACGCAACGGTTTGTCCTCCTTCAGTTTTGTGAGATTGTCATACTTCTTTGTAAAGCGAAAAAGTGGAGGTCTAGTTGAAATGATTGTCTTTTTGTCCAGTCAATATTTTTCAGCTAACCCTGTAAAAAAAAAAAAAAAAGCAAATCTCCATGCATTATTTCTGCACCTTTTGTGATCATCATCTTATGTACATCCGTTTATTATCTAGACCACAAAGTTAGGATCTGAACCCTGAAGGTAGGATTTGAACCCATGACCTCTTGGTCCAGAGGCAAGTATCCTACCCACTAGGCCACCACCAGCAACCAACTCCCCCCCGCCCCCCCCCCATCATAGCTTTCTTTTGGCAACGCTCTTTGTGTACAGATGACACTGCCCTTCTGAAACAGGAAACATTCACCTGTTCTACGCAGCTGGAGAACGTAGTTCTCAACAATGTGATTCTACAGCATTAAAATTTTCCTTAACTGGAACTATGGATCCCAAATAGGGCTGGGCGATTATACGATCACGATTAGTGATCGCGATTAAATTCAGCGATGATCAGTTGTGGGCATATTTACTTGATCACGTGCATTACATGCGGGGAAGGTGCACGACAACTGCCAATCAGAATCCACCTTCCCTGCCAGTGATGTGTCATGCGCAAAAGCATCTGCTCTAAGAGCTCTAAGAGCCGAAGCTCTAGTGAATCAGAAAAGCCGACTCCCATCGAGTGAGAGCCGCTCCCCACTTTATTTCCTTTCGCTGCTCAGCTCTCACTCTGCAGTTTCTGCTGTTTTTACTAGGGATGCACTGAATATTCAGCCACTGAAAATTTTCGGATCGCGATAAAAATTGATATTGTTCAATATGGGAAAATATATCGTTATCAATTTTTTGCCATATCGCCCAGCCCTAATCCCGAACCATGCAAAACAGCCTCTGGCCATTTTCTTCCTCCACCAAACCGCACTCTGCATTTGCGTATGTGAGGTTCTCCTGGCATCCACAAACCCAGACATGTCCACCAGACTGCGACATGATCTAGCACTCAGAATGCGTTTTGCTCCACTACATCTCAAGCACAATGATTTTAGGCTTGCATGCAACTTGAAACCTACTCTGTGAAGGTCCTAATCAACCGTTCTTATGCTGCCATTGCTTCAAATTTTGAACTCGGTGGCATTTTTTCCAAACACTCAGTGGTCCTGTTCTTTGAGGCCATGCAACCGACCAGTACATTACTGATACCACGGTGTAGTCCCACAAGGCATCTTTGGGATCTGGTACTTGTACTCATCTTTAGCCTGCTCCCTCTCCTTACAAGTAACTTTCCACCTTGTGTTGTCTCTCCACGTTATCTGGTCATAATTTGTGTCTGATGCCTCATAGCCCTGCTGAACATCTTTGCGTACCGTGTAGAACAGTCTGCCCTGAATGTGTTGTAAGATGGTAAATAACATGTCTAAAGTTGTCCTGACTCCAGAACATTTGAAGTTGCTCCAGCACTCCAGGTGCACTCATGAGGAGCTTGCAGAAAGTGATTTATTCTGTCTGAACATTAGAGCCCGTTGATAGATGACAGCTGAGGCGATTCAAAGGTGACGAGTCCTGCTTCGGTTCCTCTGTTGGGGGGCGGGGTCTGTCCTGTAAAAAGCTGTCAGACAGACATGAGCTGACCCAGCTGAGGCTTTTTAGTACTAGTTATTTTTACTTGGCTCTCACATACTCAATTAGTGCCTTTTCATCTTGCTGCATCAAAAGCTGCAGGAGCTACGTCACTGTCGAACTGGGACCCCCACAAAGATTTTAGAAATGGCACCCTTGATTCAAGACCTTCTGTGACTTTTTCCTTCCGCTCTCCCCCTCCTTGAGCTTTGACCTATTTGAGTCGTAATGAGCTTTAAGGTCTACGCCACCAGTCATTGGCTCCTACAGAATTTAGCTCCGACACCAATCAGTCTCAAATAATCCATGTAATAACTGCCTTCACGGTCCTCCATTTGCTGAACGAGGAGCGTCAGGCTTCAGTTGGAGGTGAAACCCTCAGGAAAATATTTCACCCGGAAAAGGGAGGTGACTACTTTCTTCTGGCTTCTTCTGGCTCCACTCCTCCAGTCTCCACTCTTCTGTGAAGGCTAGATGTTGGAACATTGCTGTGAGGGTTTGATTGCAGCCCTGAGAACATTACTAAGGTGAAGTCCGAAAACAGTAGTGCAGGCCCGAAAGCATTAGTGAGGTCAGGTATTGATGTTGGAACATTGCTGTGAGGATTTCTTTGCATCCCTGAGAGCAGCAGTGAGGCCAGGTGCTAATGTTGGAACATTGCTATGAGCATTTGATTGGAGCCACAAGAGCATTATTGAAGTCAGGTATTGATGTTGGAACATTGCTGTAAGGGTTTGTTGGTTGCTGTGAGACCATTAATGAGGTCAGGTACTGATACTGGGTGATCAGTTCTGGATCACAAAAGCTGCTCCAACTCATCCCTGGATGGAGCTTCATCACTCCAGAGAACTTCACAGCCCTGAGCTGATTTATACCCTTCTAGTCCAGGGGCACGATGACCTTGGGTTGCTTCAGAGCCATTCTATTGGTCAGTTCTTTTCTGTGGAGATACAAGCTGAATTAGAAAAGGATATCTGGACACTTTTGGACTTGGACGCATTAGTAAACATTTCTGTAACTGTGCCAGTTTAGTCAACTATGTTTCAGCTGTCTCTGGAACTGCATCTCCTTTAAAAGAGCCCAGCCTGTTTCTGTCTGGCACCTTACACATTAGGCCCACCCAACACACCACCACTCTGAACAGAAGTCCTGGCTGCAGAAACATTTGAATTATCACAGTCCAAAATTCACACCGATTCACACAGATTCAGATGTTCATGCCGTTCGGATGGGTTGCTATTGTGATTTCTTAATTTTGCAGTAAAGTAATTGTTCGGACTGAAGGAAGGCTGTGTTTGTTGAAGCCGGTGTCTGACTGTGAGCGAACCAGGCTAGCGATCTGTCTGAGTCGTGTAGGCCCTGCCAGCTGACACCGTCTGAACCTTGACAGCTTTCTGAGCTTTTCCTTACTTCACCTTGTCAGAGTTATTTCAACGAGACCACCTAGGAGTAAAAAAGAAACCTTTTGAAGTTTAAAAACTCAGTTTGCCATAAAGTTTCGGGGCTCCTGCTGGCATTAGGGTCAAAAAATAGTTCAGGACATGGTTAACAAGTCTGGCTTTGTATTACTACATTTCTGATGTAGCCTGAACGGACCTGTTAAAGTATTTTTATGTTCTTTTATGTTGACGTCAGTACTGGTATAGCATTCGGTCAGTGTGAGACTTTTTCTGTTATTGGAAGGTTTGGACTTGTGCCTTCATTCTTTCCTTCATTTTTTGTAATTCTGTACCCGGAGCCAATCCCGGGGTCTACGGGCGCGAGGCAGGGACTCGCCCTGGGCGGGGCACCAGCCCACACACACAACATTCACTCACAACTACGGTCAGTTAGAATCTCCACTTCTCCCGACACAAATGTCTTTGGAGAGAGGAACATGCAGACTCCGCACACACAAGGCCAGGACCCGGATTCAAACCCCGAACCCTGTAGGAGGCAACAGTGCTAGCCACTGGGTCACCGTGGGGCCTGGTGCCTTCATCACTAAGAAAAACACAAAGCCTCATTTTCTATTGATGCCCATTTTATGATGCTGCAGTTCACATGGGATTAAAATAACGTGGGGTTTATTCCACATCTCAGCCTTTTCTGGTCGTGCATCTCTCTCACTTTACTAACTGGCAGACCCTGCTGTGTGTTGTGTCCCGTAACTTTTGTCCGTTTTTACACTCAGGTCTGTACTTTGGTCACCTTTCATTCCAATTCTGTTGTATTGAAAATTAGAACTAGATGCAGTTCCACAAGAAAATACGTAATTTCGTGGTGCCTATAAATCCAGTGTTTGGAGACATGCAGACATTGGTTTTGTGGCCAAAAAGAAATCTACTCGCACCATGGATTTGAACCGGGGATCCTTCGATTCTCTTCATTCAGCGTCTTACTGATGAACCACTGAGGGGGGATTTACTCACGGCTGAACGCGTAGCTGCATTTACGGGCTGATTATTTTAAATGAAACCACAAGAAACAGTGACACATGTCTGTTTTTTTATAACTGACCTTAGCCTTTGTGTCTTAAAGTCTGTTTATGAGTCTGCTGTGTGTTTCGCTCCGCGTTTGTTTCTCCACGTTTGTGTTTCTCTGCGTTTGGTCCCTGTATGGCCACCTTGGCCGTGACATCGCAGACTCTCTCTGATTTTAAAGTTCTCTCGACCATCTGCTCTCTTTCACCATAATGCATGACCATGACTTACCAAAGTGTAAAAGTGAAATAATTAAATCAAGCTCATGACTTGATAATTAAGTCGTCACTTGACTTGGTAAATCATAGGAATGAGAACTAAGCCTTGGTCTTGACTTACTAAAGAAGAAATGAGATACATGGCTTAAGAATGAGATCATTAAGTTGTGGCCATGAGTTAATAAGGTATAGGAATGCGATAAATAAGTTGTGTCCAAGACTTAGTAAAGAGAGAATGAGATGATGAGATCATTAAATCATGAGATATTTAAGTTGTGGCTATAACTTACTAAGACAATTAAGTCATGGCTTTGAATTAGTTAGACATTGGAGGTGAGATCATTTGGTTGTGGCTATGACTTAGTAAGGCATGGGAATGAGATAATTAAGTCGTGGTCAATGCTTGGCAAAGAGAGAATGACATAATGAAGCCAAAGCCATGAGTTCGTAAGTCAGAGGAATGAGAAGAAGTCAGGGCTGTGAGTAAGTGAGTAAGTGGCCTGAGATACTTAAGTTTAGGTCAAGACTTAGTAAAGCGAGACAAAAATAATTAAGTCATGGCCATGGGTTAGTAAGGCATAAGAATGAGATAATTATGGCCATGATTTAGTAAAGAGGAGGAATGAGGTAATGAAGTCATGGCTGTGAGTTGGGGAGACATTGGAATGTGAAAGTAAGTCATGATTATAAGTTTGTAAAAAAGGAATTAAGTAATTAATTCGTATCCAAAGTAAGAATGCGACACATAAGTCATGGCCACAACTTAGTCATAGGCATTAAATAATTATGTCTTGACCTTGAATAAATCGGAATGAGAATTCATTTTTGACTCTCAGTCAGTGAAGCATCAGAATTAGATTATTTAAGTTTTCCTATGCTTTGTTAAGTTGTACTTTTAGTGGCATTTTAACTAAACTGGGTGGCACCAATGGGCCTCGATTAAAAAAGCATAACCCCTTAAATCCCTCCTACAGCATCCCATACCCAGTTGGCTCTGCGAGCTCATTGGTGCAGTTTTACAGAAGGCTCTCCCGATCAGAAAGCAGAGGCTCGGCTCTTCAGTCCGTAATTTTAAATGTTTAACAGAATAGCTTTGATCTCAAATAAGAGATGCGTCAGTTCCCTCTATTTTTTTCCCGTCCCGTGGATGTGCGGCTGATTAGAGGAGTACACAGAGTCCGGCGAGTGATTCATAATTCATAGTGAAGAGTGGCTGTGGGGCTCATTTATTCCTGCCATGTATATGGAGCTCATTCTGAACGCTGCATATGGCATCGGCGAGGTGACCATTCAAAGGAAAGGCCAACCTGTGTGGTTTTTGTTTTTTTTTTTTGTCCTCTTGAATAGTCATCTCCTTCTGAAATGTCAGCACGTAGCTTAAGCCTGACTGACGTGCGCGCGCACACACACACACACACACACACCCACACACACCTACGCACGCACACCTGCCTGTCAGAGAGCACTGGGGGCTTCACCAGTGTGCGGATGGGGAAGGAAAAGGTACCATGTGAAAAACAGATGAATCTGGATGGACAGCAGCACCACAGGGAGCAAGAATCGTTATTGAAAAGCCCACTGTTGCCAGCAATCATTTTGAATTTTTAATTACACTCTTCCTCATTTGATGTTTCAGGTGATATTTGTGGTAACGTTATTTGTGATCATACTTTGTGGGGGAAAAAAACGTGTACACGTTTGTGTGTATTTAATGACCATGGTGGTGACCTGTTCGCCGGCCTCTTGTTCAGATTGCCTGGACCTTCAGAACGTAACTGCTGCACCGGAACTCCAGACGAACAGAACTCCCGCACCATTTAAGTTGGAATGGAAATGCTGGAGAAGCCTTGAGTAGAAGAAGGTGACTCATGCACCGTTTAAGGTGGTCCAGAAGATCTGAATAATAAGCTGGTGAATAGGAAGCCTCAGGTGAAAGGGTGGAGCTCTTGCACCATTTAAGGCGGACCGGAAAGTTTGAATTATGAGCTGGAGAATAGGAAGGCCCAGGTAAAAGCATGTAACTTCGGCACCGTTTAAGCTGAATTTTGAAAAATAATCTGGTAAATGGGACGCCGGGTGTCCCAAAAAGGTGTCTGAAATTGTAATGTCTTGACAATGTGGTTTCTGCCACTGTACGACACGCTGTCCTCTATAAACATGCACTTAGTTCAAGCTACTGTTCAGTAAAACTGAATTTATTTCACATTTAGCAACAGCCACTTGCACTCTCACCCTACCGACAATAAAACCAGCACCAGCCTCGTAGGAACGGCAGCCGCTCGGTGTGGCTTGCCCTTCTCTTGGCCTTCTTCAGTCCGAGTGTCTCTTTTCCACGCCTCTCCATCCCGCCGCCCCGTCCTGCCGGCTCTCTGATCTGGAACAGATGGAGGTATCAGTGCTAATGCTGCCTCATATCGATCTGTTCACCTCTGGGGTGCTAATTGGACAGCAGTGGAAGGGCATATGAGATTGCATTGTGTGTGTGTGTGTGTGTGTGTGTGTGTGTGTGTGTGTGTTCGTAATGGATGTGGAAGGGTGGGATGTAAGGTCCTGAGGGGTCATCGCAAGATCACTGGTAAATAAAGTTAATGACAGCGGTTTGTTCGGGCAGTTCACTTTGCACTCGTGGTCACAGCCAGGGTCGGATTGGGCTGATTAGGTGCCGGAATGGTCCGCGACAGGGCTGACACGAAATCGAGCCGACGCGAAACTTCATTTAAATCGGTCACTAATAATGCATGAGCCTAATGTTGAATTACAGAGCTGTTGATTAGGGGCAGGCTGCAGATGTTGTCTCAGGTCTTGCCGGAGGGTGTGGTATCTGTGCATTTTTTAAAGGGCTGGTTATGGAGGGTTATGTCAGGTTATATTGCGCCGGACCTCTGTCACATCAGTGCCTGTGATTTTCCTCCTCGTCTCCAGAGGGCTCTTGTATGTGTTTAAATCTTAAAGGACCCATATCGTGGAAAAGCTGAAAACGTATTGTTGTCCAAACAGACCAGTCGCCAAACAGATGTTTACAGATATCCACCAAATTGTACATGTTTACTTCTAGTAGAGAGTTTGTGTTTATAGATGACTTATACATGTGTACCCTGTGTTCTTTGTACCCTGTCTGGTGTCACACCGTCTCGTCTCACTATATTTGTGTAAATAGCTGAGATGACAATAAAGTACACTTTGACCTTTTCAGCAGCAGGTTAGCCCTGCCCTTTCTGCCTGCAGCAGATTCGGTCCTCCCACTCACGGTGAAGTTTTATGGAGTGTTTCAACCCATCAGCCAACCAGAGCACTTCTCATTTACACGGTTTAGACTTAAAGCTGCAGCAACTAGTCTAAGGGGTAAAGAGAGGTTGGACAGTGGTCATGTAGACATGAATTAGAACTGGTTTTGATGAATAAAATAAATTCCTGAAAAGTAGGTGTGAGAGAGAGAGTGTGTGAGAGTGAGTGGCCACTGTCTCCTGTTGAAACTTTGTGTATATATTTTTGGAAGTAGTGCTTTTGAATTGTTCCTCCTTTCTTTCTTGCTGTTTGTCATAGTGAGGATCATAGTGGGGGGGGTAGCTCTGCACTAACATTGTCTGGACGGAGTGATTGTGAGCATTTTTTCTGTGGGCACAGGGGTCCCGGAGGGCGGATCCACTGTAGCCATTTAACAGGGTTGCCACTGGCTTTCTGTCTCGGTCTGGGGGGGAAACGGCCTCATCGGAGCAGAAGATCAAAGTATTTCTGCTTGTATCTGCAGTGCCTGAGCCTCGCTCCGTCCTCGAGCTCTTGTTAACCTTAACGCCGATTGACTCAGAACAGCTCGCTTCATGAAAGATAGAACGGTGAAGGGCCTCGGAGAGATCTCTGCCTCGGGTTCATTTGCAGATGCTGTTTTAGCTTCTTCCTGAGGCTGGTTAAGGGTCTCACCCGAGTGCACAGACCTTGACGCGATCGTTCAGGCCCAACCTGGACTCGTTTAAAACGCCACAACCAAGTTTGAAGTGCTTTGATGCTTTAGTTTCACGTCTCTTCTCGATATTACCACACTCGGGTTCTTCTGGAGGTTTTGTTTGCCAGGTTGTCTCCGGACAGCGGCGGTTTCTGAAAGATTTATTCCTTTACAGAAATACCCAACTGATCAGGGGCTGTAGAGTGGTCCAGCATCCTGGCGCACACACGCCTCGTGTTAGAAATTCGTTGCACTGAATTTTATTCCATTCAAGGTTGCAAAATTCAGTTATCTTCTTACAACGTTGCCATGATCAATAAAAAGTGGCATTGGCTAGGGAAGTAAGCTTAGTAGGCCTTTACAGATTATTTTATTCAGCTGACAGTGCTGAGTAAAAGCACCATGCCGTTAGAGCAGCCATAGCAGAGACTGGGACAAAATCTCAGAAATGTGTTTAAAGTGGCCAGTCAGTGGAGGCTCAGCGTGTTTCGAGTAAAGTGGCCTAGGATAGCTAAATTCAAGCAACATAGGCCAGCAATAGCAGAGAGGGTTCTGTAGAACCAAGACAACACCAGAGAAATGTTTAGAATTAGGAGATACACTATATGGACAAAAGTATCAGGGCGTCTGACATTGCATTAAAAAACGTAGACTTTAATATGGAGGTGGTTTAATGTGGAGGCAGCTACCTGTGGGGAATCTGTGCCCATTCATTCTGTAGAGCATTTATGAGGTCAAACACTGATGTTGGACGAGAAGGTCTGGATCACAATCTCCGTTCCAGTTCATCCCAAAGGTGC
>JBBIGA010051537.1:2637-12857 GCA_037576975.1 Alestes dentex
ATACGGAGGTCGTGTTGATGCTGGAGGTGTCAGACGTCATGCCGAGCTTTGTTTGGTGTTCCTGCGTCACGTAGAACTTTGGAGTGGGGGAGCTTTCCAATATAGTGAACGATAATCTTTCAAATGTGCGATGTGGAGTAAATGGTAGATAGGAATGGTGCTCTCAAGGATTTCTAAAACTGACCTCATGTTCGGACATCTCTTGTGTGCACTGTATGGGTACATCGCAGGGGTCTCTTTCTATAAAGTTGGCAGCCAAAGAGGGATCAGGCAGAATGTCCACATGCAGCTCAGCCGGTCTGTCTGAGAAGTTGCACTGGCGGCCAAACTCACTGCGCTTCTTAGTGTACACATACACGATCTCCATGATGATGCCTGCAGAGCAAAGGTCATTAGAGTTAAGTGGATGTAGAGGCACTGCTTAAAAGAAATTGAATTAAATATTATGACATGACGCCTAGATGTGTCCTTTATCTCTGAGCTGACATTATGCATCCACCTGACCTTTATTTTTATCTTTATCATTATGGCTTTCATATTTCAGAAAGAGACAAACTGTCTGAGTAACTATGAGCAATAAGTTAGCCATGGTGTGTATACCCATGGTGTGTATACCCCAGCATTTTGTGTATATAGAATAGAGTATTTTTCTGCAGTTTTTATCTAACTTTTATTTTACACTTTATATTTTATACTGTTATTAGTGTGCTTGCTCAAGCACACTATTGTTCTTCTTAAGTTTTATTATTATCGTCTTTATTATTCCGTTCACCCCTTTTTTGGCCCGCTACTCCTCCCAGGGCTTTTGAGATAGAGACACCGTTCCCACTCTGACACGTCGGGACCGATCTGGAATAGCATGCTTGTTCACAGCTTTTTGCTACGCCTTATCGTTCGTACGTTATTCCCACTTTTCAGATGAAAAAAGGGCCCATAGGAATGAATGGGTAGAACTTTGGAACAATGATGTCATCCACTCGAGCTGTTAGAGTAAGTGCAGCAAAAAAACCCAGTATAAACTGTGATTTCAAAGTTAACATCCACATTTTAAACCACGTAAAACCTCTGAATTAAGTTGAAAAACATAGATAAGGGGAGAGAGGACTTTGTGGCAGTGAAATCTGCTTTCTAAATGATGTTAAAGACACTTCTAGCCAGAGAAAGAGTGAGACCCATAAACCAAAGCCACGGAGCGCCCTGAAATCCTTCTTTTAAACCATGACAGTGTTTTACAGTGTGTGTGGATGGGGCTGGTGATTCGGTGAGAGAGAGCGAGAGAGAATGAGAGAGAAGTAGAGACAGAGAGAAGCAGAGACTGTGGCAGTTACAACTGAGTGAAGGCCAACTGTCATTAAAATCTTTGGTCATTTGAATTTAAATAACCGCTGGAGCGATGATGTCATCCACTCTAGCTGTTAGAGTGAGAGCAGCAAAAAAAACTGAACTATTATGACCAAAAGTATTGGGACAAACCTGTTTAAACTGAACAATATGGACAAAAATATTGGGACATGTCTGTTTACTCAAAACTATATGGCCAAAAGTATTGGGAGAGAGCTGTTTCTGGGTGGCTGCTAAGGCATAAAAGGTAGTTGCTATGGTTTAGGAGATGGTTGCTCTGGAGTTTCTAGGGTGTTTCTTGGCGGCAGGCCCATTTAAAAATTTCTTCAGGCCACAGCTACGAGACTCGGTAGTCAACCTCAGGCCTCAGCAAGAAGAAGGGGGACAAGAAGGGTCAGACGACTGCTGCATTTGAGCAAGCACACTTTGCATTTTCTCTGCAGAAATGCAGTCTAGTTGGCTTTGTGCCTCTGTGTGTCTGTGCAGTTGTAACAGCCAGTTTCCTCTGGGATCAACTGCAGTCATAACAAGCAGTTTGCTCTGGGATCAATAACATTTTCTGATACTGATCCTGATATTTGGCACAATTGTGACTGGATCAAACGTGTAAAGCATCTGTGGAGCTTTACACAGCCAGGTTTCAAAAAAACAATCATTTAGAAAACTGGATGACAGTTTTCTTACTAAATATTAACTTTACTAGAAAGACTCACATTATGCTTTTACTACACTATATGGACAAAAGTCTTGGGACGTACCTGTTTTTTTTTTCAGGGTTAGGCCCTTTTCTAGTGAAGGCCAATCTTAATACTTCCGCACACCAAGACATTTTGGACAACACCATGCTTCGAACTTTGTGGACACAGTTTGGGGAAGAACCTTCTATATTCCAGCATAACTGTGCCCCAGTGCATAAAGCAAGCTCCATAAAGACATGCTGGATGACGTCGGTGTGAAAGAGCTTGTCTGGCCCAAACAGAGCCCTGACCTCAACCCCATCCAGCACCTTTGGGATGAACTGGAACGGAGATTGTGAGCCAGTCCTTCTCGTCCAACATCAGTGTCTGACCCCATAAATGCTCTACAGAATGAATGGACACAAATTCCCACAGAAACTCCTAAATATTGTGGAGCCGTCAAAGAACAGTGGAAGCTGTTCTATCTGCAAAGGGGGGCCAATTTCATATTAAAGTTTATGCACTTGAATGCAATGTCATTAAAGTCCCTGTTGGTGCAATGGTCAGGCGTCCCAATATTTTTGTCCATATTGTATATGAAGAGCTGACGTTGGAAGTTAGCATCACGTTAACTGTCAACAAACCGGCCGCTTAGTTCGCTTCTCAAGGCAAAAAATAAGACACAGAAAAGATGTCCATTACTGACAGAATCAGTTCTGCCCTGTAAAACTCTTACCTGAATAAATCGCCTTTTTTCCTAGATGGACTTTTTCAGTTCTCTCATGTCCGCCTCAGGAGTTTACCGTCTCATAGCAACAGGTCCCGCCCCCAACCTGACGTCACTGAAGGCTTCAACGCAGACCAATCAAAACACGCAAACAAAAAAATCTCTTACATTTTTCACTAAAATATAGAAACAAACTGCTCGTAAATGCAACGTTTCAAATATATAACATATTTATTTTCTGTTTAAAGAAATATGTTATGTATTTATAGATATAAACATATCTATATATACACACACATAGTAAATATGTAAATATGACTTTAAAATGGATTCTATATTTGACTGGCAACCAATGCAGATTGGTAGGACAAGAGAGTTTGCCGTACTCCTACGTAAAGAAAATTGCAATAATCGAAATAAAAAGCAATAAAATCATGTGTGACCATTTTTAGGTCTTTAAAGGATATAAAGGATTTTACATTACATTACACTACATTGCATTCATTACATTCATTAGGCAGACGCTTTTATCCACAGCGACTTACAATATGACCAACAGTCCTTAGCAACAGTCCTGGGTTAAAAGAAACTACTTTTCACACCTGCAGCTATTTGGCTTCTGAATGTAAGTAAGGAGTCAAAACAACATTCAAATTTTTACCCTGAGGAGGAACACTAGCAGAAAGAGGCCCTGACAGACATATAATAGAACTGGTTCAGGACAGTGGCTATAATGTATCATTATTCTTTTTTGTTATTAGGCTGGATAGCTGACCCATTGCAGTGGTATGAAACACTCTATAGGCATCATTAGACAGTAGATGGAGCTGTAACATGGTTTACGTGACACCTGTAGAACAGGCCACCATCACAGTACCTGCTATGTTGTATTTTCAACCACTTTTCGACTCACTTTAAATCCAGTCATATGGTCACTTTAGTGAGACCACTTTTCTTTTAAAGAAGCTTCTTCGTGATTTTAGAGAAGTTTTATCCTCTCTTGACAGGTTGTGTCTATGTCTGTGTCTGTAGTTTCAGCGTTTAGAAAATGCAGCTGTCAGCTGTCAAGTTTTGCACTCTTTTACGCTGTTTCCCTCAGGCTGGAAATCCCAGCAAGGTGGTTTCAGTGTTCAAAGATCAGGAATGACGTCTGGTGTATCAATGTGCTTTAAAAATCTTTGAACAGGAAAAACACATGCAGTGTTTATTCTGGTGTGGTTACGACACAGTGAGAGTGGAAACGAGTGAGTGGCTGATATGTTTGAAGTATATTTTTCTGGTCAATCTTTTTAGATCTGCAGGGGCTGCTCAGCTAGTGGTGAAAAGATCTGAAATTAAACCTGGTGTAATGGTGTTTATCCACTATGCTGTCCAACCAACTGCCCGTCAATATCAGATCTGCAACTGGAGCTTTGAAAAGCTGCTAAAAACTACATTATTCTCCTCCGCCTTTCTCTAAACATTTGCACTTCGATTGCACTTTTCAGTTTTCTTTTATGTATTTTTTTTTATTTCTTCAGTTATTTAATTTTACTTTATTCTGTTTGATTATGTTTTGTACTTTGAATGACCTTTTGTGTATGATACTGTGCTATATAAACAAACATCAACATTTTTGTAGATTTCTAGGTGTTGATGACACTCAAGAAGTGCAACAAGCTACATAATATCACACACCTCTCCACAGAAAACTCAGAGAAAAAAAATACATTTCTCTGTTCCATGACACCCCTCTCTGTGTAGATGAGGAAAAGGTATGTGGATGTTTTATCAGAGGCTGTCCATGTAAAATCGAATCATCACAGTTAATGAATTCGAGTCTTTTTCTTGATTAGTCACAGTGTTGTATGAAAAAAACCCTGAACGGCCTGTAAAATGTAGGCTTGACCTGTAATCTAAAGGTCACCCTTTAAGCTGTATTGTGTGTAAAACTTTTTCCAGACTATATCTGTCCTAATCAGCATCCTGCTGACTCTCTCATCAAATTCTGTCCAGATTCTATCTGCTTAAATTAAAAAAAATCTTTGAACAGCAAAAAGCATGCAGTGTTTATTCTTTGTGCACATGTATTCTCTTAAACTGTTCCTGGTCAAGACGCCTATAAATAAACAGAGTAAAATCAAAGAGCTGGGAGGTCAAACCATGGACGTTAAGGCCTAATCCTAGCAGTACAGCTTAACTGGCTTAACTCTGACTCAAATCACACCCATCTGGTGCCACCAGCCGCTCTGTATTGTCACAGGCGCTCTTACAACCAGGTGAACTCATCCTGAGAGTTCAACCAGGGGGACACTCACTCACCTCCACTCTCACTGGGTCTTAATTACTGTACACGGATCAGAAAAAAGGGCCCAAGGCAGGAGAACTGTATCTGAACATGTGGGACCAGTTTTCAGCACATCTAGACTTGAATTAGAATCAGAACACTTTATTGTTTATGTTTCAACTGCACAGACGCACAGAGACACAGAGACGAGAACAATATAAAATATGAAATCAAAATAAATCCAGTAACAACTCAACTCAATATGAAATGCACTGTGCTATATACACAAATGCTGGGGTAGAAATACAATAGATAAATAACTTACAGTTTAGTGAATTGCCACTAACTCAAATAGTGGTTGGGAGTCTCTTATTGTATATAATAGAGATCAGTAGTAGATCAGTAATATTAAGTAGTGATATTTCACACGGTAAGATATTATAATCTATTATAAAAAAATTATACGATAAGAAAACTTCACATGATTGTACACATGGTAAGGCACAATAAAGAAGAGATTTCACCTCCAGTCCTTCACAGTCTGGTTTAAAATGTAATGCCGAGCAGAACTGGACTCATATATGTGCCGGCAAGAGAAAATTGATGAAATATCTTCTCATTCTGCTAAGAGTAAATATTTAACTTCAGGATAGAATCACCTTTTATAATTGAATCGGTATCGATTGCAACTACATTACATATAATTTGATCCAACATCAAAACCGTTCATGATTTTGCATTAAAAGTCACCATGAGCTCAGCCTCAGGGTCACACAGGTCACTCCTAAGAGACACTCTGTTTCCATTCACACTCAATCAGAGGTTGGATAAGGAGGAGAGTGAAGGCTGCCTATTGGCTTAACAGCCACGCATGTGTCTTCTGAGCGCCAGGAGACTTATTACAGCGGCCTGTACGGCTTTAGAGCAGAAGATCTGAGCCTGCTGTCAAAAACAAGAAGTCTACATCAACATGAGCTTCACTGTAGAGGAGAGAGGGAAGCCCAACACACTGGACTACAGAGTCTACTTCAGTAAGTCGACCTCACACACTGAAGAGATGCACTTACAGAGCTGTTTATATTACTCTACATTACTGTTATCCTCTTCTCCGAGGGGTGGATTAGATTATGTATACAGATTCTTTAGGTTCCTGATACTGTTTCTTTCTTGTTTGTTTCTGTTCGTTTATTCTCAGACCTACAGCCCATGCAGATTCAGCCTTCCCTGCATGAACCTTCTTAAAAGAGCATCTGTATGTGGCAGTTATGCTGTAGGATACAGAGCTCTACACTATGAAGAGCCTAATAAAGGCCTCACTTTAATGTAAAAAGGAGATGAAAACAATATGGGCATCGTACCCAGTAAGGACTCTGGATCCCCCATTCATTTCCATATCTGACTATTTACTTTCCTGTGATCCATATATTCTCCAAGCTTGCCTGAGCGCAAATCTGAAGAATCTTTTCAATTCTGCAACCCCATTTGGTGAAAATGGGATTTTTAATTAATCAACATGTCATTTTCAAGACATTTGACCTCGTTAATTCGTATTAGTTAAGATTAACATATTATTAACGGACTACAATTGTCTTTATCATATATATAACAATTTTTGCCCACTTTCTCTGAGTTTTGATTATATCACCCTGTGGCAGTGGATGGGGATAAATAATATTAACAAACATTATCATAATTTTACCTCACACTCCTGGAATTTAGTGAAAAGCTCAATCAGACCCGAGATCCTCTCTGATACCAAGTTTCACTCAGAAGTAAAGTGTATCAGACTCCTGAAAAATGCATTAATGAATTTCCATCCAGTCTTTGTGTCACACGGAACTACTGATTAGTAAGACGATAGAAAATGTAATTTTAATTCCTAATACAAGTATTAAAAACTAGTATTAGTATTGTTGCATGTAACACTTTGGGCAAATTAGAACACGTTCTGTGGCATTTTTCCTTTTAGTCATTGGCTTCTGTCTTGCATTTGTAAATGAAAGTGGCCAAAAGCTGCCCCACAGCCACCAGTGGGTGACCTGTTTAGATTCAGAACATGTACTGGTTTGGATATCACTACAGCAAATCTGTTTTTTTTTTTGTTATTTCATGCATGAACATTTCTGTAGAGTTCTACGTGCAGATGAGTTTAAAAAGGTGGTTAATAAATACAAATGATTCTTTTTATTATTATTATAAGACTATAAGACTACATAATGTCACTCACCTCTCCACAGAAAACTCAGACGGCAAATACATATCACCATTCCACGACATCCCTCTTTATGCAGAAGAGGAAAAGGTATGTGGATGTTTTAGAATCTGTTCCATGTAAAATCTTATCTTAGTTAAAGTTAATACATTCTTGAGCCCTTTTCTTGTGTTGTATTAATCACTGTGTTGTATGAAAGCCCAACTTCTTCATGAAAACTGCATGTTTGACCTGTAAGTTCACTCTCTGAGCTGTGTTTGGCATGAAACCCTTCTAGATAGACTAGAACAGCTTCCTGGAGACTCTCTCATCAGATTCTGTCCAGATTCTGTCTGTTCTGCTGCATTAGAGTGCAGTCCTCTGTTTTTATATTCTGCCAAGAGGAATTTTATTAACAAGCATAAAGGAACAGCAACAGAAGGGACCATGTCAGTCAGAACAGTGTTTTATACTGAATCATGGAGTTGCTCATCTCTCCATACATGAGAATGTCTTCATTTTTGCCCATTTACACAATTTAAGTTTTTTTATTTTTCACTTAGTTGCATTTCAACATGTTTTCAAAATGTCCATGCAGTTTATGAAGAACTGCTGCAAACATGCAATCATTTTCATTCATTTTCACCAGAATATCTTCCACGCAGTTGTAGAGGTTCCCAGATGGACCAGTGCAAAAATTGAGGTAGGCATCAACCACCAACAGATAAAATAATAACTTCATCTCTCTCTGAATGTCAACTTGTGTGTTTGACTGACAGTGCTGGGTTGTGTGTAGTGCAGAAGGGATGGAAAGTCAAAAGTTTTTGTGCACCACAAGTTTTTACCACTCATCCATTTATTTTTATTCTTGTTAAACTGGAAAGTTGCTGAGTGAACAACTGTAAATGAAAATACATCCAATAAAACCAGTTCCCTTTCTAAGATGAGAGAATCTGGGATGAGTTGGAGAGGCGAATCTTGTCATTCAACAGTAGTATCTGACCTCATTAATGCTCTTGTGGCCAAATGTCACTAGAGGATATGAATTCTTATGAAAACCCTTGATTTCAGAAACAAAAAGAAAAAAAATAGAAAAATGTTGAATGAGGTGATGTGTAGAGACTTTTGGACACAGCCTTTGAAGTTTTCACATCATAGCTGAATAACAAATTACTAAGCATGACTGAGAATTCCACATTTGAACATATCCAATTGCATGCAAGCATAAAACAGCATAATTACTGAAGATCATCTTACTGTCCAACTGAGAAAATCTTAGAAGTAATTTTCTCCTGTTTGTTCATTTCATCTCAAGTACACTACCAGTCAAAAGTTTTTGCACTGATATTTTCTTCTATTTGCATGTGACACAACATTTATTAAAATACACTAAATATTCTTTGCTAACAAATAAATTTACATAATGTTCATCATCTGAGTTCCTTTATTAGTCAGAAAATGACATTTTTATTAATCATTACTGACCTACAAAAAGCCTCCTAATATTATTATAATTATAATGTGGATCACCAGAGAAGTGTTAGATATTCAAATTTGTTAGCGTCATAGAAAACTCACAAATTTATATTCAGCCCAAACAGGAGTGCTTGTACTTTCTTGAATCCCCAGTAAATTTGTATCTCCGTTGTTTTTTGCACACAGAGTAAAAAAACAATGGCTTCTTTCCATTTCGACCAATCAGAAAGCAGTGACACAGTCAGCTCAGCTGCAGCCCACTTTCAAGATTCAAAGATTCAAGATTCAAAACGTTTGTCGTATGTACAGTAAAAAGCGCATTTCTCAATTGTGCTGTCCACACACAAATGCCGAGATCAGAGTTGAGTTTTTATATAAAATAAGTTAGTAACGACTTTAGTGTAGTGTGCAGATGTACAGAAATATTAACTGTGCATTTGCAAATTTAAGGAAAAGAGCTTAATGTGCAAAATTACAGTATGAGGTAGGTCAAGGAGTGTGATGGCAGTGAGAAAGAAGGAGTATTTGAGTCAGGAGGATCTAGATTTCACACTTCTGAACCTTCGTCCCGAGGGCAGAAGGGTGAACAGTCCGTGTTGGGGGTGTGTGGGGGTGCATCGAGCACCTCAGGGCACTTTATTTGTAATGGAAAAACATTTGTTCACAGTTTGGCATGGTTCCTCGTACCTTTGGAAAAGCACCATAGGTTTTTGTAGACAGGGTGGCAACATTGCCAAAGATGGCAGGTAATTGAGCACCTAGAGCCCTGTCCTCTGCCTGTGCCTGGGAGGATAATTCATACAGTGTGTCAGTCATGTTCTCTGTTTTCTCCAGATTGCAACCAAAGAGCCGCTGAACCCTCTGAAGCAGGACGTGAAGAAAGGAAACCTGCGTTATGTGTGTAATGTGTTTCCTCATAAGGGCTACATCTGGAACTATGGAGCGATCCCTCAGGTCTGTTATCTACCTCTCTGCTGTGGGTGTATGAACTAACATGATTCTGTTTCTGTTTTCACTGATGTCAGGATGCGGAGAGACAGAGTTATAGAGGTTTAACATGGAGTTTAACATGTCTCTCGCTGCAAGATGCATTATTGACTGATGTTTTATGTTCTTTTCATTCAGACGTGGGAGGATCCAGGACACAAAGATGGAGACACAGGCTGCTGCGGGGACAACGACCCCATTGATATCTGCGACATCGGCAACAAAGTAGGAGAACCTGTAATAAATAAAAGAACTCTTCAGTGTTTAGAGCAAAAAGCAAAAATAACATGTACAAGCATCACTATCACTTCCACACAGGGCTGTAGCACTCCTGAAGATGCTTATTCTGTGGTTTCAGACTTGTATTAGTCTCACCGATACAGTACTTGAGCCACCCCTCATTTCTTCGTATTTTGTTTTGAATCGCCTTGTAGGTGCAAAAATATGATTGTCTTATCTGTGATATACTGAGAAGAATAGATGAAAGAAATCGGAATAAATGTTTTACTGCAACAGGTGTCTAAAGATACAAGGAGCCTAGATAAAGGAGTTCCA